>RWGZ01000936.1:870544-887024 GCA_009725065.1 Utricularia reniformis
ATTATGGTCATTTTATAATTGTGTTATTTATTGGTCTTCTTTTTTCATTTAATCTTTTGATTCTTATTCATATTTCTTTGATATTTTAGTTTGATGTTTGTTATGTCATTAATGTGACATTGCAAAGTGATTTGGATTAAAATGTGTTGTTTAATGAAAGAACTTTTATTTGTTGTATTTGAAAGAGTTTGTTCAACAAATTTGTTACATTTAAGTCATACTATTTTTGTTATTTAATGTTATTAGTTTTATGCATATCTAAATGGATAAAATGAGTATCATACAATTTAAGAAAGATGAGGATTATGATGAATCAGAACCACTACTATTGGAAACATGACATGAGATGTTTTGGCTATACACATTTCAACCGTTGCATTTGAGTCAGTACTTATTTCTGACGTAAAGATATTCCAAGAAAGCCTATTTCAATCGTTGCATTTAAGTCAGGGCATCCTTGGAAAATATTTTCATAAGAGTATCTTTAGTCATGGGCGTCCAATCCGACGTGGCATCCATGACCGTCCTAGGATACACCCGGACAACATTGTATACCTTGTGAGTGTCCGAATAGTTTTATTGACGTGGCTGGGTGCATGAGAAAGATTGTCCGATTTAAATTTTCTCTTTCCTATCATTTTTTTCATGTTTTTGTGACATTCCATCAGTTTCCCATCTCGTCGTGAGCCCTACTCGGTCATCCGCCACTCCATGTGTCCTTCTAATAGGGGTGGGTAAACTGATTGTTGTTATTTATTGGAGTATTGTTGTGTTATTCCTACAATTGTAGTTATTTGATGCTGTAGATTTTCATTTTAAGAATTTTTATTGCAGATATCCAAACTCTTGCCCTTCTTAATTCATTTTGTGGTGTTGTTGAATGTATTTATCCCCTTCCTATCTTCTTTTTTATATATATTTCCCAACATTAGCAGTCTTTTAAGTGTTTTTAGGTTTTCACACCTATGTAATTCGTTTTTTTGTGTGTTTGGTGAATATAGATGTAGCTAATGAATCTGATACATAATTCTTTCTTGTTTTAAATTTATTGACTACCGCTATTCGTTCTTTTTATTTTCTACATCATTTGACCTTTATTTTTGCTAAAGGGGTAGTTGATATGTGATTTAGCTTTAAGTCTAGAATTTTACAGATTTTATTTTGAACTTGGTTCAATGGTGAAAAGGGTTGTAACAATGTTTCATGATTGAGGGGGTGAAAGCAAATCTGGATATGTTTATTTCGAAATTGTTTTCTTCTTATTTTGACTATTCTATTTAGCACTTGATGTCACATTTAAACAATTTCTCTTATCCATAAAGTTTATTTATATACATATTTCACTAATTCGATACTGTAAGTTCACAAATTTTATAATTTATTTGTTGCAATGATTCCTTAGCACATGTTCAATATTTTGTATAAACCTTTTCTCATAGGCAAATTGATTGGCATGACAACATCGCAAAGTTGGACTAATGACGAAGTCGAGCTCTTGGTTTCAGCATGGTTGAATACTTCGGTAGACTCAATAACATGCAACTCTAAAAAAATAGAGTTCTTTTGGAATGTAGTGACTACTTATTATTGTGAAGCCATCAATTTAAATGGGAAAACAACAAGAATACGCGACTATAAGGCATTGAGGAAGAAGTGGCGCAATCTAAGTAAGGATGTCCAAGAATTTTGTGGAAGGTACGATCGAATTGCTCGTTCTAATCCAAGTGGTTACAATACTTATGATTACATTGAGCAAGCCATGACCTTGTACAAGAAAGACCTTGAAAAATCATTTACTTATTTGAATGTTTGGAAAGTGTTACGAGATCAACCAAAGTGTATGACGATAAATTTTAATTTCTTTGCTTTTCAACTCGTAGCCATAGTATATTTTAATTTGTTTTTGTTTTGATCATTGTAGGTCATTAACTCTGGGGTGACTAAGACATGAAGATGTGTTAAAATAAGGGGACATGTATCCTAGGTTCAATCATCAGATGTCCCTATTGAAAATAACTCTAGCCCTCAAGTTGAGCAACGTGCCATTGGACAAAAGGATGCTAAGCGACAATGAAACACGTCCACATGTAGCTATGACATAATGTCTACTAAGAAGAGAGCTATTATGGCAGCTTATGAACATAGATTAGTTGAACATATCTCAAAATTTGAACGCCAAAATCAACTTTTTGAGAAGTTCAATTAAATTTCAATGGCTAAGAATGCAGTTTCCTCGGCTAATGAATTAAAGAAATTGATAGACATGGACACAAACAAGATGAATGAAGTGCAAATACGTTTATATAATGAAGCTTGTGCACGTGCCCTATCCGTCTATACCATAACATCTTCCTCTCACAACAGTCAAGCTACATTGAATCTTGATGATGATTAAGATGTCTAGTTTTATTGTTTTGATTGTGATTTTCAATGTGAACTTTAGAATTTAAATGTTGTATGATTTTCAGCTATTTGACATGGTGATATTGAGAATTCCTATAATTGTGAATTTGAGTAACATAATGATACTGGGAATTATAGTTGCAGCATGGTTTTCACGGTTAACTGAGTGAACTACTTGGGTTGTGTGGGTTGCACTTTTATTATATGATTTAGTTATTGTTTTGGCTCCTGAGGTCGATTGAAGTTGTTAGTATAATTGGCCTCCAGTAGAAATGACGAATTGCCTTCCTTGGTTTATGAATCAAGGCCAACACTAGCTAGAAGTTCTGCTTCTGGTGTTCAAGATTCAAGATTCGGTCTTTTGGTTTCAGCAAGATTCGGTCTTTTAGTAATGAACTTCTCAATCAGGCCACCTACATTTCTACATCATATCTATAACAATCCAACTACCTACACATCTATCATTCTCACCTACCTATCTACAATTCTCACCAACTAAAGGATTACTCAATTCCTTACCTACCCAACTTGGCTACTTTTATTTAAGGAACAAGTTACCGATACGAAATGACAATCTCTCATTTAGCTCTACAATTTCCAGTCTATATTATGAATCGTAGAAGTATACCTGTTAGGCTATATGGTTTCTCAGAAATAGGCAATGTATCTGATTTCATAACGCCAGCAGTTGAATTCGTCATGGATGACGAGCCACCTGAAGTATCTTCAAATGGAAAGGGAAAGTGCAGAGCCGGAAAGCGTCAGATTGTGGAGCGTGAAATCGAGATCGGCCAAGCTCGACTAGTGGCAGATTATTTTGCACCTAACCCAACCTACACTAGCGAGCAATTTGAACGACGTTTCAGAATGTCTCCTAGATTGTTTGAGCGTATAGTTGCAGGTGTTCGAGAGGTATATCCTTATTTTCATGAAAGAGTTGACGCAACAGGTCGTTGTTCTTTATCTACGCTTCATAAATGCACAACAGCTATGCGCATGTTAGCATATAGATGTTGTACCGATGCATATGATGAGTATATCCATATTGGTGAGACCACCACACTTGAATGTCTTAGACATTTTGTTTCTAGAATCCGTACTGCATATGAGTCCAGGTATATGAGGCACCCCACTGAGGAAGACGTTGAGCTGCTGCTAGCTTGAGGTGAAGAACGTGGATTCCCTAGCATGATTGGGAGCATTGATTGTATGCATTGGAGGTGGAAAAATTGTACAGATGCTTGAAAGGATCAATATATTCACGATGATAATGGTGGCTAGACATTAATCCTAGAAGCAGTTGCTTCGACAGATACTTGGATTTGACATTCTTTTTTCGGAACACCTAGAGTAAATAATGATCTCACTGTTTTGTCAATCAACATTGTTTGATGATTTGCATAAATGCGTCGCACCAAGCATTCAATTCTCAGTGAATGATAATATATATAATATGAGATATTATTTGGCTGATGAAATTTATCCAGAATTGCCTGCTTTTGTGAAAACAATCACTCTTCCTCATAATGCCAAAGCAAGGCTTTTTGTGGCATTACAATCAAGATTTGGGATTATTACTACACCTGGTCATGTATGTGATCAACAAACTCTAGTAAATATCATGTACGCTTACATTATATTGCGCAATATGATTATTGAAGATGGTGATCATGTTACCACCCCAGATTAAATACTATCAGAGCAACCAAATGATAACCGACAATCAGCCGATCATAGTGGACACGATGGTCTAGCATTTCAAGCATATCTCGCATGATCTATCTCCTCCAGAGAGGTCCGAGCTCACCGTCGACTTAAAGCTGATTTAATCGAACATATCTGGACTACTTTCGGCACTAGTTGATATATCATATTTAGTACAATTAAGATATGTATGCTACTTAACCTTTCGTAATAATAATTTGTCACTTTTGTCATCATTAAATGCATATTTATCAATCGACCTTAAATAATAAAACAATTAAATTTAAAAATATATTAAGTTTCCGGATAAGGTTGTAGAAGTGAAAGGAAACTTATTTTTGGATATTTATATATTAAATTGGAGGAAAGGGAAACATGATGCGGAGAAAGATAAAGCTGACTTGTACAGAGAGAAATAATTGTCCGGGCGCCAATGTCTAGAGATGCCCTATAGTATGAGTGAGAATCTTAGAGTGTATTGTAGTTTCATGAAATATAATATACTTGAGGTTTTATTGGATTTGTTTGGGAGGGTGTTCTTAACTCAAGTGTGACCACCGCACAACCAAAATTTATGTTCTAAAAAAACATAGTCAAATCTGCGGTGCGATGAACTTAAAAAAAACGCGATGGACAAAAAGCTGGGTTTAGCAACTGCCTTTGAAATGCAATTCTGAAAGACCAAAATACCCTCTTCCCACATGATGACAACTCCTTGGATCCTTCTTGCCGGAGATGCTTTCAGCCACCTCAACCAACTATTCAAACGCGTTTCATATGTGGGTTATTATTCTTGGAGATTTTTCCCCAGCAGTTACTTGGATTTTTAAGGCAATGATGGCTTTTAAACTGTGGATTTTCAGGTTAGCAAGTCGGTAGGGCCATTTGACGTGATTTTTGTTAGGAATGGAGGTCGTGTGATAGGCGAAAGACTTGATCGGCGTGGAAAACCGACAGGAGGAAACCTAACAAGAAGCGGTGATGTTGAACGACTTGGTCGATCTGATGGATCTCGTCGATCTATCAAGGATATCGATTAGACGATTGTGATGAGTCTATTTGATAGCTGTCGGATTAGACTTGGATCGGGATTCAAAAGTATTGAAGAGGAAATATTTTTCCTTAATTGACTCATGAAATATATGGAATAAGATATTGAGATATATCTTGTTGGTTACATATATATGAAAGAATATATTAAGATATATTCTTCTGATAATATATATGGAAGAAAATATGAATTATATTCTGCATATGATATATATAGAAGAATATATGCAAATATATCTTGTTAACTAGATATATGAAGATGCGGTCAAAAATATGGAAAGAGAATATTGCATACTATTCTGTAGAATATTTCCTAGATTAGATTCTAGCTGAGACTCTATAAATAGTGACATCATGAAGACAATTGTAATCAATCAATCAATAGCGTAGCATATTGTATCTCTATTCTTCTTGTGATAGTGAGTTCACGATCGAGGTTTATCGATCATGTAATTTTCCCTATTTTGGGTTTCCGTGCTAAATCTTGTGTCTTTTACCTTTCTTCATTTACATGCGGTTCTAATCGCATCAATTCGATCCGACACCGGATAACATTTTTTGGCGTCGGTCAGTTTTTTCCGGAGTCGCTGGAGCAGCTAGTAGAGTTGAATGAGTATTTTTTATATTGATTTCAAACACCAGCCTCTTAATCCTACAACCATTCAAGAGGCATGCCCATTCTTCTAGTGAATTAGAAGCTAACCAGAAAGTTTAAAACCATTTTTTTTATCTGGCGCCAATTTCATCCATAACATGAAATTGTTTTGAAAGCATCGACGAATCCTCGGATTGGAGACAAGAATGTACTTTTGGTAAGAATTCGATTTTGCTAACAAAGAATTTGATATGAGTTGAGCATTTTTTTACATTAAAGCTAAATATGTATTTTTACTAAAATCACGTTCATTATACAATTATTTTTTACCAAAAAATTTTAGAAATCATGTTGTTATAGTTGCGTTCACCTCACCACAGTTCACTTCACCACACCTCACCGCACTTTATTAACATCATACAAACAACCCTAGTATGTTATAAAGATACAATGTTTTCTAATGATGATTAATATGGTATATATAAATGTATGTTTAAATGTATTATTACTTAGAGAATTTTTAAGATTTCTTAGTAGATTGTACGAAGGCCTAATAATTCTCTATTGATTTATTGGAGAGTAAACGAGTCTATTAAAGCATTGAGTGTTTTGTGATTTTTAGGACATTTAATCGTTTATTTTTTTAAATGTTATGATATGTTGTCAATTGAATTTATAGTACATTTAATAATGATTGATAATATTATTAAATTATTTAAGCTTTTTTAAATATGCATAACGATATTTTATATATTTTTATAAACAAAATGGGCGAGTTGAGTTCATTCACTTTGGTTTGGTTTGAGTTTTCATAAAAAATGTTTGGTTTTGGTACTACTAATTTCATTTTAGTTTGATTTGAATTTAGTACTAACCCGACACAACCCACACGATTGACATCCCTAGTAGTACATTGTTTTCTGTTAAGTTAGTAAATAATATTCCATTAGCATAATTGACCTTCAAAATTAATATGTTAAACAAATTAAGTCATTGTGGTTTGAGAAATTATACAAATTTAACTCTTGAAAGCTCGAGAATTGTGTAGAAGAATATAAAAAATTATGATAATGTACATTCCAAAGTATGTTTACACTATCTATATATATAGAAGATCATTAAGTAAATCAATTATGGAATAAAATATTAACATTATTTTTTTAATTTGCTCAGAATAACACTAATATATGATTCACATCTCTCATTCCAAATTAATCTATATTCTGTTGTCGATAGTAATTTTTTGTTAAACAAAATTTGTTCATCAAAAACCATATTTGATTTAAAAAATATAAATCATAACAATAAAAAAAATTAGTATTCCAATGCATAAATTGAGAAATTTAAGAGTCGAATATGTATATTTTTTTGAAATTCAAGTGTGTAATTGGTGTATTCTTCATTTCTTTGCACTTTTAGAGTCAATTATACAAACTTTTAGATAGAGGGTCAAAATAATATCATTGCGAAGGATCAAAGTACTATAATTTTAAAAGCTTTAGGTCATATTTAAACTTTAATTCTATTGTTATAGGGTCAATAATAAACAATATTAACAATTTGAGGAGTGTTACATGCAATTAATTGAAGTTGATGGCCACTCATACAAATTTTCAGCTTAAATAATATATTATATTTACAATTTTGTAATTTAAAGTGCATGTGTTTGACACAATACGTAAGTTGAGGATCATAGGAAAATGCACCTATATAATAAAAATATATTGAAAATTGAGATGAAAATGTTGTATATTGTTTTGACTTTGAGAGTAAATAGGAGACTAATGAAGTTTTAATGGAGTGGTTGAAGAAGAAGAGTAATTAGCATTATTGAAATGAAGAATCAAGAGTTGGACATCTATTCCCATTGGTGACATCATTTTTTTATTTATTTAATGTCTCACCTTTACAACTAACTTACTTTAATTATAATTGTTAAATTAATGGTGTAATAAATAGTATGCCCCAATGCCATTATTTATTTGTCTTGCATTATTCTAATTTTTAATAAATACTACATTAAAAATGATCATTCAATTAAATAATAATACTATCATTTCGATATGTTTTAGTACAATTTAACTTTAAGTTTTTATAGCGTAGTCAGTATCATCTATCAATATGAAGTAATTCTTTTGGCATTCTGTAAATATACGAACATTTTTGTGTTCATTTTTAAAAATGAAACATAATAGATTGAATAATGCAGTGAAATTCTACTTATGAAATGTTGAATATTGCAATCAATTTCAAAGAAGTGTTCCAAAAGTTTAAGGAGCATGAATCATCTCATAAGAAATGTCCCATATTATCTTATTCAATACGTTAGAAAAAGTTTGTGCTATCTTGTGAGTTTTTTACACTGCTAAAAAGATTATATTTGGAAGTGAGTATCCTATTGTCAATTTGTTTCTAAATGAAGTGTTTGTCGTGAAAGTTTTCTTAGATACTATTCAAGAGAATGATGAGGATTTTTGAAAAATATGATTCAACAAATGAGGAAAAAATTGATAAGTATTTAGGAGAATGTAATATGTTAATGTCTATTAGTGCGGTGGATCCTAGATGTAAAATGAAAGCCCTAAAGTTTTGTTTTCGCTTGTTTCAAGAAGATAAAGTTGATGAACATATGCAAGTTGTCAAAGAGAAATTGAAAACATTGTCGAAACAATATGTAGATGTTGAAAAGAGTTATAAGGAGATTGCACAATCATATAGCTTGTCAAATTATTTGAGATCTAAAAGAAATGAGTTATCTTATCAAAGAATTGTAAGCCAACCTTCATATTCCGAATGGTCTCAATTCTCTTAGATGAAATCTATTGAAATAATTGGACGCAAAAACTCTGAACTTGATATGTATTTTGATGAGGGATGCTATCACTATTAAGAAACAAGTGAATTCGATGTACTAATGTGGTGGAAGATGAACACTTATAAATTTCCAATCTTATCTTCAATGGCAAAAGATATTCTATTTATATCAATCACAAAAGTTGCATATGAGGCTACATTTAGTGCAGTAAATAGAGTAATTGATGAATGATGTGATCAGGGATGCATAACTTGGTACGGAGGTTTTCTACATTTATGTCACAATAGCATGGGTAACGAGGTTTTCTATGAGTTATGAAAGAATGAATACATGTGTATGAAGGAAGCAAGAATATCTGGAGCATTCAAATTGTTGAACTTACAAAGAGAAGAGACAAAGGGCATCACCTTGTATTTATTGACGACCCCGATAGTTGGATGATGAACATGTTTAAGTTGAGGTGTGCACCACTATGCACTAATAATCATAGTTGTCATTTTTAATCGTGTTTAATGAGTACGCGGAGAAGAATGTGTTAGTTCTCTGCCCAAGTCCACCTTACACTTGACATTGAGCTTAGAGAGACCCAACATTTTTTTAACGAAATGATAGTGTGGGCCCTAGCTAGCTATGTTGGCCCATTTGTCTCAAGTGACCAATCTGGGTTCCCCAAGCAATATGGGGCATGACCTTCATGGGTTGGATCCAGATGACATCTTCGATGTCACCATGATCCAAGGGGTTAGTGAATGTTGCTCCCAAACTAGGTAACCACTCGATTGGTTCACACTAGTTCAGAAGGGAAGTGACTCTAATGAAGTCATAGAGCAATCGATGGTGCAAGAAAATGAGTCAAGCGATGTCCTGATTGATACTAGACACAGACCGAGCCTCACGGGGAGCCAATATGTCCTCGCTCCATTGCAAATGCTTAATGTACTTGCTCCTATGATGTGAATCTAAGGGGACAAGACATCCCCTACAATTCATGGGAAATAAAAGTCCATACAGCTCATGTGTCATGAATGCATAACACCCTTATTTAGGGATTCTCAACATACAAGCCAATGGATAGGCGTCTACTCGGATGAAGCCAAATGCCCGAGAAAACGATTGNCATGTCGTCCAGATTGTCCAACTCCATCACGATGCGCTCTCCATAATGTTTCACAAATGTTATCTCTTGTAATCTCCATCGTAACATCAGAATGATAATTTTCTGGTTCTTCAGATCTTTCACTAGTTCGATCAATTGTATCATTCTTATTTTTATCGGATTTATCCAAGTTAGACCCATCATCGCTAGCATCTACATGACGAAGGAAATTATGTATGGCCATGGTTGCAGGAATTAAAGATACATGATGTTTGAATTTCAGGTTGTGTGGCATATAATCCAGAATATGAAAACATTTTTTCCATACACCGAACAACCTTTCAATAACGTCCGAAGAGATGAATGATTGTGATTAAATAATTCCTTTGGACTATAATATCCCGGAGCACGATGAAAATCTGGCATATGGTAACGTTATCCTCGATAGGGAGCTAAATAACCCATAGTATTGGCGAACCCCGCATCAACTAAATAATATTTTCCTATAAAACAAACAAAATGAATAAGAATTCTATATCTATGTGAAGTTATGCGTTAATCATATACCTTTGGGTGGTTTAGGAAAATGATATGCATCGTCTTCAAGACATCGGGAAAGTATCATACTGTCATGTGTAATTCCTTCGGATCCCTTCCATTACAAAAATAAACCGCATGTTAAAGTCACAGACATCAAGAACATTTTGTGTTGGTTCGCCTTTTCTTCCTATGAAACGAACTTGGTCACGCTATGGTATAGAAGCCACAACATGGGTTCCATCGATAGCTCCTATTGCATCTTGAAATATGGATAATACTTGGAATTTGACTCTATATAAGGATGTACCTCATAGCAATTTTCGGTCGGTGTAACCCATTTTGTTGCCATCCTAAGACATGCCTTAAGAACATTGTGAAAAGATGTGTGAACCGTATCTGCTCCTCATTGGAAAAACTCTTCATATCTCTGTTGCCTTGTGCTTTTCCTGTTATCATAAGAAACATAGCAACTTGTTCTTCGACGTTTATGTATTTTCTCCTCTCTAAACCAAATTCATTCACGAGTATGGCACAAAAGTGTAAAAAAGTCGATGTGTTCATTCTTAGAGATCTATATGCCCTTACGTCTTGTCCGTTCAACATCGACAGAAGCATTGCCCACCCACGAGCTGGTCGGTCATGTATTGGTTGTTTCACCATAAACCGATTATGGTACGCAACAACTCCTGCAATAGGCTCTTTACTCTTTCGGACATTTTGGCGAATGCTTGAAAGTCGTTTTTCTTCTTCATCACTAGAGGCATCATGGTTGGAAGGAGATGAAGATGAACTCATTGTGGGGAAGAATGTTTGAAAACAACACATAACAACTACATTTTATATAATTTTTTTGTGTTTCTTTCACGGATCCCGAGGAAATTGTGTTTGTTTAAATGTGTGTTTGTTACACGGATCCCGGGGAAATTGTGTTTGTTTAAATGTATTAAATAGTAAATGCATGTTTGTTTTACGGATCCCAGGAAAATTGTGATTCTTTCAAGTTATTCATTCTATTGAATATCTAATTCGAGTTTGTTTCAAGGTATTCAAAAGAAACAATTCAACATGTAACAAAAAGAAACATCAAACATGTAACAAAAAAAAACATCCAACATCAAACACAAATTCAACATCGACAATTGTTTTCAAAAGCATAAAAACATCAAAGCATTATAGAGTACCCCTTCATTTCTTCGGTGATGTGGCATCGGAGCAACGTGATGAGTTCCTAGAAACTTTATCATTGACATATGACTCAAGCCAAGCTAAACGAGTATCATCATCACGAATCAATATGAAAATTTCACAATAAGAACCTTTTGCGAATAACTTCAAGGTCTGACAAAATAATGGATCACCAGTTAGTATACCGGGAATGGAATATAGAACTTCCATACACCGTTTGATACTATGTTCCTTCATACCTAATACCTCTTGATGATCTAATTCTGAAATTTCAGTCAAACGCTGGATGGAAGCGGTGATCTTGTCGCTATTGCTACCACGCCCAGTTCGTCTTCGTTTTTGAGTAAATGCTGTTTTTTTTGTGGAAGAAGGGCAAACAATGTCTTCAGTACTCAACATTGGATCAATATGATCAAAATATGTCTCGTCATGAACATGCCCTGTGTCAGGATTAAATTCTTCAAATTCAAAGTTCATATCTTCCAATCCTGGCGGTAATATACATGAACTTGGTGTGTAATAGTGAGCTCCTTCGGCTATAATTCCAACAAACAATTCTTCTTGCATTGCCGGTAGCAATGGTTCTCTATGTGTAAAGGTTTTTGCAGTGGGACATCTCTACATATAAAATATTATGATAAATTCAATCCGATAATATAACTATTTAACTATGCATATTAAGTAAATGTGTATTATTTACCTTGATCTTATCATCCCACCAATCGTTATCGGCTCGCAATATGTTTGCCATTTTATCCCAAACAACACAATTACTTGTATATAACCTTTTCCACAATGTCCACTCGGTCCGTAGATTTCTATACTTGTTCTTGATTTGTTGCAAATTATATGTGCAACTTGTTTCTTTGTTGAACTTGGTAACAATATTATCCCATCAAACCTTGTTGAAGGATGTTGTGGGTCTATTTCCAGCTTTCAACTCATCTATACAAATCATGATGTACATCTCAATGCGGGAATCAGTTTAATGAGCTTTTTGTGTTACAACCATGGCTTTCTTTTTTTCGTTTGAAACATTGGATTCCATTTGATATGTAGAGTATTAAACCTGCGAATCATTATCATTAATAGAATATAAGTAAAACAAACAATTACACAACAATATTATTATTATTCAAAAAACAAATGCATACTAATAAACATTGAATATAATCAATTGATTCCATGTTAAAAGAAACAACAGGCCAAAACTTCATCATTATTCCAACAATCAATAAATTTAAGTAATAACATGCATATGAATTCGATTTTCAAATAGAAAAGTCATGTCTAATAGTGCAAGAGATAAGAAACATACATAAGTCAGATGAGAATTCAACATTCAACGACAGCACAAGCGGTCCTAAAAAGTCAACTTTTCATACCCTTATATTCAAACTTGAATGCATTTTAAGCCATTTTCATAATCAACAAGTGTTGTTCTACAAGTAACCAAAGATATCCCAGTTTGGTCAGGCCGTCACCTACTCAAAGATGGAGAACAAAGACTATACTTCGGTCTCAAAACAGACAGCGTAGGATGTCATGCCCCTCTACATCTATTCCAATATAATTACATCTATTTCTCATAATACGAAAGCATGATGCCGTGCTCTAATAAATTAGAACACAAAGCTCTACATAAAACTCATAATACCAATTATTGTTTCATACACATCGGAAGCTAATTTACTATTCTATATACAACATATAAACCAAACCAAAGTTCTTACAAACTAGGAAACTACTTCTTCTCCTCAGATAATGTATTCTTCTTAGAGTTGAATACATGATCATCTTCACTACCTGTTTAACAATTATTCATTGAGTGGTCCTGAGAGTGATGATAACAAATAAACAATATAATCATGCAACAAGTATCATCACACAACATAAACATATCACATAACATAATTTGCAGACAGTTGCTCTAATCATGTTCAATTTACCAGCATAACAGTCCTGACCCCTGCCTTAATCCTTGGCTTACGCATCACCAAGAATCAAGGAACATAAGTCATGAGTCGCCTAGTATCAGAAACGGACAGAAAGCGCGACCAATCCATCTAACATTTCTGACTTTCAGCCATAACTCACTCCTTAACATAATCATATATGATGTGATCACATAGCTGAAACTGATGATCCAGATCATAACGTGACTAATATCATGCTCCTGACATGTTGTCAGAGTTGTGCATCCACAAACTCTCGAATTTTCACATAACATCACATAACATACATATTCTAAAATTTCTGAAAAACTGCATAAGAGTCTATTGACACTTTAAATACATACGTTTTTGAGAGCTCAAATGATGTCCAAAAATCATGTAAAAATATTCATGTGAAAGCTAATGAACTGTTCTAAAACTGTATAAAATAAACCATTTTCAAATAAGCTCTCTAAACATGAGAAAACAGACCAACAACATGATGCCCTGGCTGCAGGGAATAAACTCTACTGATTCTGTAAATCGTAAAATAACTTGCTGGTCTGATTTCAGTTTTCACAAAACATAAAATTCCTCTGAAACTAGACACACAGAGGTTTTCATTCATGTAAAAGTCATAATCATACGACATCCATAAAAATAGCAGCAAAATTCGTAACATAGAACAGAAATATGAATGCATATGTAACCTAACCTACATGCTTCCTCTCATTCATCCCACTCACCTTCGATTTCTTACAGATTTCCCTCCTCTATAACCTTCAGAAATGATTTAAAACTGATGCAAAATAATTTTTAGAACCATAATCAACTGATGAATAACTTAGAACATAATTTCCTTCAACTTACATAAAAAAATCTGCTGTTTGGTTGTGGTTGCTGTTTTTCGGGTTTCTTGCATTTCTTCAGCCATGGTTTCCATTTTTTTTCATGAGTTTTGTGGATAAGAATGTCATTAAGAATGCTAGATATATGTGGGATTCACTGAGGGTGTTTTGTCAACCTCCAATAATATGATGCCATCATAAAAAAATAACTTTGAGAAGTCTATGTTTTGGCTTATCTAAGAAAATACTTCTCCAACATTTAAACACTCTTATGTATATTAATTATGGTTTTATAAGATGTGTAAATTAGGATTCTTACAATCTCCCCCTCTATCTGAAAGTTTTGTCCCCAAAACTTAAGACTTCATTCAAATATCAAATCTGGATACTTTGTCTTAATCTGATCTTCTACTTCCCAAGTCGCCTCTTCTGGTCTATGATGATTCCATTGCACCTTGACCATCGGTATTACCTTATTTCTTAACTTTCTTTCTTGTCTTTCTAAAATCTGTATAGGCGTTTCTTCATAAGCCAAATTTTCACCAATCTCAACTAACTCATCGTGTAAACATTGGTGATCATTTGAAAGACACTTTTTCAATTGCGAAACATGGAACACATCATGTATTCTTGAATACATTTCAGGTAATATCAACTAAGAAGCTATTTCTCCAACTCTTTTCTTAATTTGAAAAGGTCATATAAACATTGGCTGCAATTTCCCAACTTTTCCAAAACGAACAACACCTTTATAGGGAGAGACTTTTAATTATACTCAATGATTCACCTCAAACACTAGTGATCTTCTTTTGTTCAGCCCACTCCTTATTTCTGTTTTGTGCCTCTTTCAATTTGTTTCTTATCACATCAACCTTTTATTTTGAAAACGTTACCATATCAGGTCTTGTGATATATTTTTCTCATATTTCAACCCAATATAGAGATGTCCTACACTTTCTGCAATACAAGGCTTCGTATGGTGCCATTCTTATGCTAGTGTGATAACTGTTATTATACGTAAATTCCACCAAAGTATGGTATGATTCCCAATTTCCTTTGAATTCCTAGACACAACTTCGTAACATATCTTCCAACGTCTGTATTGTTCTTTCTAATTGACCATCTGATTGAGGGTGATAAACAGAACTTAAATTCAACTTTTTTTCTAGCAGTTCTTGCAAACTAGTCCAAAATATAGAAATAAATCTTGGATCCTGATCGTTGACAATGTTTAATGGCACACCATGTAGTCTAATAATGTTATCCAAATACAAGTTTGCAAGCTTATCCATACTATTTGAAAGTCTCATGGCAATAAAATGAGCATATTTCGATAGTTGATCAACAATAATCCAAATGGTATCATTCTTTCTAGTCGACCTTGGCAACCCGGTGACAAATCCATTGTAATATGATCTCATTTCCATTCTGGAATATCTAAGGATTGTAACAATCCTCCAGGTCGTTGGTGTTCTGCTTTGACTCTTTGACAAACATCACATTTTGCTAAAAATTGAGCTAAATCTTTTTTAAGACCGGACCACCATCATTTTTGTTTCAAATCCTTGTATATTTTGTTACTTCCTGGATGAATGAAGAAAGGTGATCTGTGAGCTTTTTGGAATATCTTGTTTCTCAGTTCTAAGTTATTGGGCACCCCATATCGACTACCAAACATAATGCAACCATCATTTCTTATGTGCAACAATTTCTCTTTTCCCTGTTCTATCCTCTCCTTTACCCTCGACATTTCATCATCAATTGACACTTTCTGCTTTAGTTCGTCAATGATCAAGAGACTTACATGTATAGCTGCTAAGGCTTACTGTAACCTTGTCCGCGCCCAAAACCATTTCCGCCGTATAAATCTCTCTACACATCATCATTCTCTCACATCCACATCATTTTCTCTTTCTACTTATAAAAATTCTCACTCATCCACATCATTATTTATTTCTCTTTCATCCACATCATATTCTCTCTCTAAATTTCATTTTATCTTTCTATCTCATCAAACTTTATTATTTTATTACCTTATTTATCATTGAATATTATATTTCAATTTTAATATTTTAAAATCAGTTTAAAATCAATATTTTAATAAATTTTATATTACATTATCATTAAAATAAATTAACTAAAAACATATTTAAAAAAATTACAAATACACTTAAAATTGATCAAGAAAATTTATTCCATACATGTTCAATAAGATCATTTTTTAATTGATGACAAGTTCTCCGATCACGAGCATCGATCATACGACGAAGATAAGCATGAAAACTTGGATCAATTCCTCTTTGAATCGAT
>RWGZ01000936.1:888699-1038982 GCA_009725065.1 Utricularia reniformis
ATCGTCACTCTGCGCCTTATAATCTCTTCTTTATCGGAGCTTCGCGCATCAGGGTCGCTTTTGTACCCTCTGCTTGCTGGAACATGGCTTGTGATAGCCGGTGGTTCTGTTCCACTATTCTCCGACGTAACTTATATTATTACATTCCTGACAACAGCCTCCAGGTCCTGCAGAGAGAACGTTGATGCTGGAAGGTTGTTGGGAAGCGTATCACTATCGTTCGTCGAAGTGCCAGTTGTCATGCCTTTGATTATCCTATCACATGTAAAGACCTCAATTGGGGATTAGAAAATCGTCCCCACGGACGGCGCCAAACTATTGTGGTCTGAAAACCGGGGGTGTCAACAGTCGTCTGGTTCGTTGCAAGACGAACTCGATTTTAATTTGTTCTATAGGAAGAAAACGATTATGAATCCAATAGAAAAAGACAATGCAATTTTAGAGTGGAAAATCCCTAAAAGATAGAGAAAAAACCACTTGATTAAGAGCTAGAAATGCTCTTAGTCGATCCAATAATTAAGTTGTTCAATATAAATTTCATGTTTGTTTTAGAGATAACAATGGAGGGAAAGCTTATCGATAATAAAGCGATAGCCAGAGAAGAGAATTTTATTTCTGTTTCCCAAGTATCCCTTTAATACATCTTTCCTACTGTGTGAACAGTAGGGTGTCGTCTTGTACTTGTCTCATGCGTTTAGGTCGGCTCGTGTCGGGAGGGACAGCCGCCGGGCGTGGCTCTATACGGCTGCGCGGCGCCAGGCTTTTCGGCGATACTAGCCGGCTGTCTCTAGACCAAAAGGACGCCCATACAACTTTATCAGGCACGCTTTTGATAGGATTGTCAAAGGTTGTTGTCACATGTTGAAAAATGTGGATTGCCCGAAGCATAGTCTGTGCGTCTTGGACCGATCGATTCATATGAGGAGGAGAACGCATGACTCTATCGATCGGTCATGATCAATAAGAACAGACATTCGGGCCCGACTGTTCTCGCCGGGCCGTCCATTCACGTGAGCCTGATCTGGCCTCCAAGTTCGTCTTATGTCACTTGGGCTGGTCTGACTAAGTTTGGGTCTAATCAGGTTCTGGGTATCGGGTTCCAAATGTCTCATCAATAAGTATTGGATCAGATATGCGTTTTCAAAAACCACATCCGACCCAATTCATTTAAATATTTGTAGTTCAAATATCTGAAAAATATGTTCAGTTACTTTGGTTGTTTGGATCACTAGATTTTAATGCACAATTTTACTATTTATAGCCTCTAAACTTTAAAAAAATTGAACAATTAATATTTTATGAGTTTTATAATTATATATTTTACTCTTGATAAAATATAAAATCTTCAGATTTAGATATAATATTTGTTATGCTTTAAATTGAAAAATAATAGAGTGATGTATGTATTTGATTCATTGATCATAAATGATGTAAAATTTTAAATGATAGCCTTCTAACTAGTTTCAAAAATAACACCTTAATTTGTCAAAACTATATATGTAAAATAATTTATTCTTCACTCAAGAATTATTTTTGAAGGATTATTATATTTTGGGTACTAAATACATATACAGGTATTTAATATGTGTTATCTAATTATTATTTTTTTTTTAAAATATCACATAAATGAATAAAAACCATGAAATTATTTTGTGTTATATTATTTAATATAATCACTAAATAATTTACATATTTATAGTAAATAATGTAAATCTCTTTACCATTCTTTAAATAATGTTTCTTTGATAATTTTTTTAAAGATTTCTAAAAGCTTATTATGAAAAAAGTTCTTTGAAAATGTAAAATAAAAATATTATTAGAAATAAAATAGCTTGTAATATAAAATACTAAGATATGAAGGCTAATGTTTCAAATCCGAGGTTTCTTAACATTCCAAAACAATTCATTTAATTAAAAAACAGTTATAATATATTAAAAAATAATTTTAAATATAATGTTTTTTCCAATGTTTAACATAGAAGTTCAATTAAATTTAAAGTGAAATATATGCACTAAAATCAATGTTTTTATATTAACCAATACAATATTTTGTTCACTTTTGAAAGGTACAACCGATATGGTTGATGTACACTATTATCGATTAAAACTTAATTTTTATATAATTTATAATTTAATTAAATAACTGAATATATATCCCATAAAACTTAAGAGCTAGACTTAATGCTTTATATAGGACAAACACATTGGTTTGTTGAACTAAAAGGTAAATTATTTAATTTAATTGCATAAAATTATTTTTATTTATATTTTACGTAATTAAAACAAATTTATTAAGCGTGAATAATTTGATATTATACGTGGTTGTATTTCTAATTTTAATATTTGTGAAGTTTATCATTTTTAATACTTTATTAAAAATATATGATAATAATATAAGTGTTAAATGATTAAAGAAAGAAGTGATTTAATTAATATTACATTAAAATATATAAAAAAAAAAAGATGATCTGAAAAACGAATCCTTATCAACTCGAAGAGAAATGACGAAATAGGTTAATTTAAAATTGGAAATAAAACACATTTTTTAAATAAATATCAACAGAACAGGGCCCACTAATACGTGATGAGTTGATTCTCTGTTATAAAATAGCTGAATTTCTGAAGCGATGAAGTACAGACGGGGAGAATGACGATCGGCGTTGGAAGTGCTGCCGGGACTGAAGCTGAGATACCGCTGCTGAAAGACGGCGTACAGGTGCCGGGCTCTGTTGATTTTAAGGGTCGTCCATCTCTGCGATCCAAGTCAGGGATATGGAAATCGGCTTCCTTCATTACATGTGAGCTTGAGGGCTTTAGGTTTGGATTTTGAATCTTTAATGGATTCTTTTTTTAATGACTGTTTTTTGAGTTTCAGGTGCCGGTGTTGCGGAGAGATTTGCGTATTTCGGAATAAGTGTGAATTTGGTGAGCTATTTAAATCATAATTTGGGACAACCTACCGCTTCCGCCGCCGCGAACTTGAATGCGTGGTATGGAGTTTCCTCACTTTTGCCTATATTTGGTGCTTTTATTGCTGATTCCTTCACTGGCCGGTTTCGGATGATTATCGTCTCCTCCTTGCTTTATATATCGGTCAGTTAACAGTTTCATTATGCAAACTCTGTGTTTGATAATTTGCCTATTAGTTATCATTCTATTGAGACAATCATGATAACCCTAGGGTAAATTTGTGCATTTTTCGATAAAATTGTATCTGAGAAGTGTTGCTTCTGCGACTTGTAATTGTTACTGAGTTTTCTGTTATCTTTGATTACGTGCAGGGACTGTGTTTGTTAGCTCTCTCAACTACTTTATCAAACGTTTCTTCTCAGTGCAATCCCCATAGAAATGATCCTTGTTCTCCAAGTATATTTCAGATAAGTTTCTTCTTCTTTTCCATATACGTTGTTTCATTAGCTCAAGGAGGATTCACTCCATGCATTCAAGCATTTGGAGCTGATCAGTTTGATGATGAAGATGAAAAAGAATGTAAAGCAAAAAGTTCATTCTTTAATTGGTGGTATTGTCTATGCGTTGGAGGGATTCTTGTTCCATTACTAGGGATAACTTATATACAAGAAAATGTGAGCTGGGAACTTGGATTTGGAATCCCTGCTGCTGTTATGTTCATTGCTATGATTGCCTTCTTGATCGGGACAATGTCTTATAGATTTCGTGTAAATTCTGATCGAAGGAACCCTTTTGTCAGGATCTTTCGTGTTTTCATTACAGCAGCAAGAAATTGTCGTGCTCCAATTCCCAGTTTTGCAGCATCTCTTGAGCAACAAGGCCACCAAGATTCTCAGTTCAAGTAAGTAAACTCAAACGACTCAAATATCTCATTTTTGAAATCGAAATGTTTTAGTTTATAAAGAGAGTGATAGCGTAAGTAATTGGTTTGATGTAATATAATTCACTTTGGGCTGAATCATATGGACACCCTCTCTATCCATTGAATTTATAGTTTTTATATAGTATTAAAGGGTGAGTTTGCGATTGATACATACCAGTTTAGATAAAAAAACAAAAACTATTATAGAAAATCGCAACAGACTTAGATGATAAAATTAGATTGATCTATGATTCGAGCACTATCGAGCAGATAGAAGTAAGGACCAAAACATGTTCGACTTGAGAGTAAAGTGTTGAAATATTGTTCCACATCGGTTGGACTACACAGACACTCTCCCGATCCATTGAATCATGAATTTCTAATGGTAGCTAAGCTATAGTGTGGGTTTCGGATTGATCCATACCGATTTAGACAAAGAAAATACAAAAGTATGGTAGAAAAGTATATCGAACTTAGGCGATAAAATTAGATCAATCTATAATTCGAAAACTATCAATCATATTGAAAGTTGATATAATAATTAATTGATTTGCAATATCATTCACTTCCCTTACATTATTAACTAGGTTATTTACTCAATTTATTGACAGGTTCCTGGACAAAGCATTATTAGCATCAAACGGGAAAAGCTGCAGCTTCACAGACGTAGAAGATGCAAAAGGAATTGTACGTTTAGCTCCAATCTGGTTCTCTTGCTTAGGCTACTCAATTATATTTGCACAGCCTTCTACTCTCTTCACCAAACAAGCAGCAACATTAGATCGTCACCTAACATCAAAATTCCAGATCCCAGCCGCTTCCCTTCAACAATGCTTCATCACCGCCGTCATAATGATCGGAATCCCCATCTACGACCGTGCCTTTGTCCCTATCGCTAGATCCATCACTAAAAAACCTTCAGGTATTTCCATCTTACACCGTATTGCATTCGGCTTATTCCTCTCGTTGATCTCCATCATAATTNATTTCAGATAAGTTTCTTCTTCTTTTCCATATACGTTGTTTCATTAGCTCAAGGAGGATTCACTCCATGCATTCAAGCATTTGGAGCTGATCAGTTTGATGATGAAGATGAAAAAGAATGTAAAGCAAAAAGTTCATTCTTTAATTGGTGGTATTGTTTAAGCGTTGGAGGTATTCTTGTTCCATTACTAGGGATAACTTATATACAAGAAAATGTGAGCTGGGAACTTGGATTTGGAATCCCTGCTGCTGTTATGTTCATTGCTATGATTGCCTTCTTGATCGGGACAATGTCTTATAGATTTCGTGTAAATTCTGATCGAAGGAACCCTTTTGTCAGGATCTTTCGTGTTTTCATTACAGCAGCAATAAATTGTCGTGCTCCAATTCCCAGTTTTGCAGCATCTCTTGAGCAACAAGGCCACCAAGATTCTCAGTTCACTCAGTTCAAGTAAGTAAACTCAAATGACTCAAATATCTAATTTTTGAAATCGAAATGTTTTAGTTTATAAAGAGAGTGATAACGTAAGTAATTGGTTTGATGTAATATAATTCACTTTGGGCTGAATCATATGGACACCCTCCATATGATTGTCAATATGAATCATGAGTCGCCTAGTATTAGAAACGGACAGAAAGCACGACCAATCCATCTAACATTTCCGACTTTCAGCCATACCTCACTCCTTCATAATCATATCTGATGTGATCACATAACTGAAACTGATGATCTAGATCATAACGTGACTGAAACCATGCTCCTGACATGTTGTCAGAGTTGTGCGTCCACAAACTCTCGAATTTTCATATAACATCACATAATATACATATTCTGAAATTTTTGAAAAACTGCACAATAGTTTGTCGATACTTTAAATCCATACGTTTTTGAGAGCTCAAATGATGTTCAAAAATCATATAAAAATATTCATGTGAAAGCTAATGAACTGTTCTAAAACTGTATAAAAGAAACCATTTTCAAATAATCTCTCTAAACATGAGAAAACAGACCAGCAACATGGTACCCTGGCTGCAGGGAATAAACTGTACTAATTCTGAAAAACGTAAAATAACTTGCTGGTCTGATTTCGGTTTTCATAAAACGTAAAATTCCTCTGAAACTAGACACACAGAGGTTGTAAAAATCATAATCACATGACATCCATTGAAATAACAGCGAAATTCGTAACATATAGAAAAAACATGAATGCATATAAACATGAATACATATGATTTCTAACCTACATGTTCTCTCATTCATCCCACTCACCTTCAGTTTCTTCCTGATTTAATTCTTCTAAAACCTTCAGAACTGACCTAGACCTGTTGTAAAATCTTCATTAGAACCAAAATTCAACCCTAACGAACTTAGAACATAATTTCCTCCCAATTACTTACAATTTTTCTGTTTTGATGTTGCTGCTGAAATTTCGCGTTTTTGCTGGTTTTCTGCCTTAGCTCCAATTTCTTGAGTGACTTTTGAGGATAAGAATGAATTCTAGAGTATAATTATTGGTGGGACACATCCAAGCTAATCCCCAAGCCACCAATAGCAACTTGACAACAAAAATAAATGAAATATGAAGTCTTTCTTTGACTATGTCTAATAAAATATATATGTTCATCCTTATATTACTTTAATGTACCTTAATTCTTAACTAAAAAGATCTTTAAAAGTGTGGAGTGTTACATTTTCCCCCTCTATCTGAAAGTTTTATCCTCAAAACTTAAAATTTCACTGAGTTATCAAATCTGGATATTTTGCCGTAATCTGGTCTTCCACTTCCCAAGTGGCCTCTTCTGATCTATGATGATTCCATTTCACCTTGACCATCGGTATTATCTTATTTCTTAACTTTCTTTCTTGTCTTTCTAAAATCTGTATAGGTGTTTCTTCATAAGCCAAATTTTCACCAATCTCAACTAATTCATCCTGTAAACATTGGTGATTACTTGATAGACACTTCCTCAATTGCGAAACATGGAACACATCATGTATTCTTGAATACATTTCAGGCAATATCAACTGATAAGCTACCTCTCCAACTCTCTTCTTAATTTAAAATGGTCCAATATACCTTGGCTGCAATTTTCCAACTTTCCCAAAACGTACTACACCTTTAAATGGAGAGACTTTTAAATATACCCAATCATTAACCTCAAACACTAACGGCCTTCTTCTTTTATCAGCCCACTCTTTATTCCTATCTTGTGCCTCTTTCAATTTCTTTCTTATTACATCAACCTTTTCTTTAGCAAACGCTATCATATCGGGTCATATAATATACTTTTCCCCAATTTCATCCCAATACATAGGTGTCCTACATTTCCCACCATACAGGGCTTCGTATGGTGCCATTCTTATGCTAGTGTGATAACTGTTATTATACGCAAATTCCACTAACGTAAGGTAAGGTTCCCAATTTCCTTTGAATTCTAACACACAACTTCGTAACATATCTTCCAAAGTCTGTATTGTTCTTTCTGATTGTCCATCTGATTGAGGATGATAAACAGAACTTAAATTCAACTTTGTTCCTAGAAGTTCTTGCAAACTAGTCCAAAACCTAGAAGTAAATCTTGGATCCCGATCACTAACAATGCTCAAAGGCACACCATGTAGCCTAATAATATTATCCAAATACAGGTTTGCAAGTTTATCCATACTATCAGAAAGTTTTATGGCAATAAAATGAGCAGACTTCGTAAGCCTATCGACAATAATCCAAATGGTATCATTCTTTCTAATCGACCTCGGCAACCCTGTCACAAAATCCATAGTAATATGGTCTCATTTCCATTCTGGAATGTTTAAGGGTTGTAACAATCCTCCCGGTCGTTGGTGTTCTGCTTTAACTCTTTGACAAACATCACACTTTGCCACAAACTGAGCTACATCTTTCTTAAGACCAGACCACCACCATTTCTGTTTCAGATCGTTGTACATTTTGTTACTTCCTGGATGTATAGTGAAAGGTGATCTATGAGCTTCTTGGAGTATTTTGTTTCTCAGTTCTGAGTCATTTGATACCACATATCAATTACCAATCATAATACAACCATCATTCATGATGTTCAACTGTTTCTCTTTTCCCTCTTGTATCTTCTCCTTGACCTTTTTCATTTCATCATCGGTCGTCACTTTCTGCCTTAGTTCATCAATGATTGAAGGACTTGCAAGTATAGTTGCTAAGGCTTTTTCTGAGTCGATCATCTCTAAGTTCATCTTTTGAAACTCTTCGACAAGCAAATCATTCATTTGTGCATGCCCATCTCTTCTACTCAAAGCATCAGCCACCTGATTTTGTTTTCCTGGACAATATTGATATCTAAATCATAGTCCACAATTAATTCTAACCATCGTCGTTGCCTCATATTCAGATCTTTCTGAGTAAAAATGTACTTCAAACTTTTATGATCACTGAATACTTACATTTTACTCCATACAAATAATGTCTCCATTGCTTCAATGCAAAAATCACCGCAGCTAACTCTAAATCATGAACCGGATATTTTTCCTCATGTATTTTTAGTTGCCTTGATGCATAAGCTATTACATGACCATTCTGCATCAATACACAACCAAGTCCCTTATCTGAAGCATCACAATACAGCTCAAATTCCTCATTTTCTTTCGGCAAAGCTAAAACTGGAGCTGTTGTCAAAGCTTCTTTCAACTTCTGAAAACTATGTTCACATTTTTCATCCCATAGAAATTTTACCTTTTCTCTCGTCAAGTTTGTCAATGGCTTGGCTATTTGTGCAAATCCTTTCACAAATTTTTCGATAATAACTGGCTAAACCAATAAAACTCCTAACTTGTTTCACTGTTTCCAACCGTGGCCATTCAACTATGGTTTGTATCTTTTCTGGATTTACTGTTATACCTTCAGCGGACACTATATGTCCTAAGAATGCAATGCTGGATTTCCAAAATTCACATTTACTGAATTTCGCATACAACTTCAATTCTCTCATCGTTTCCAACACTTTCCTGAGATGTATTTCATGTGTTTCCTCATCCGGTGAATATACAAGGATGTCATCTATGAATATCACCACACACTTATCTAATAATGGCTGAAAACATCTATGCATCAGATCCTGAAATACTGCCGGTGCATTCATAAGTCCAAACGGAACAACTAAACATTCATATTGTCCATATCTTGTATTGAATGTTGTTTTACATACATCCTCATCTCGTACTCTGAGTTGATGGTATCCCGATTTCAAATCAAGTTTAGAGAATACAGTAGCTCCTTGTAACTGATCAAACAAGTCATCAATTCTAGGGAGAGGATAACTATTTCTTTTAGTTAACTTGTTCAATGCTCTATAATCATAACACAGTCTGTAGCTACCATCTTTCTTTGGTACAAATAGAACCGGAGCACCCCATGATGAAGTGTTTGGCCTTATATATCCTTTGTCCAACAATTCTTGCAATTGAACTCGCAGTTCTCTAAGTTCTTTTAGTGCCAACCTATATGGAGTCTTTGAAACCGGTTTTGCTCCTTCATACAAATCGATACTTAGTTCGACATCTCTTACTGGAAGTTTTCCCGGTAAATCCTCAGGAAATATATCTGGAAATTCACGAACTACTGGTATCTCTTCAAATATTTTATGTGGACAATCCAACATAAACACAGCCATATAAGCTAAATGTCGTCCAGTGTCCTGTCCATGCTGTGAATCAAGTGACAAACTTAGCAGAGAATATGTCTCAAAACCAAAATGTTGAACATCAGACAGTTGTTCCAGTAACAGCAGAAGTTCATAGACGAGATAAAAGAATAATTGCAGACATGTTATTGTTCCACATCGGTTGGACTATACGGACATTCTGCCGATTGATTGAATCATGAATTTCTAATGGTAGCCGAGCTATAGTGTGGGTTTCGGGTTGATCCATATCGATTTAGACAAAGAAAAAACAAAAGTATAGTAGAAAAACGTATCGAACTTAGACGATAAAATTAGATCGATCTATAATTCGAAAAGTATCAATCATATTGAAAGTTGATATAATAATTAATTGATTTGCAATATCATTCACTTCCCTTAATTTACTCAATTTCTTGACAGGTTCTTCGACAAAGCATTATTATCATCAAACGGGAAAAGTTGCAGTTTCACAGACGTAGAAGATGCAAAGGGAATTTTAAGTTTAGCTCCAATCTGGTTCTCTTGTTTAGGCTACTCAATTATATTTGCACAGCCTTCTACTCTCTTCACCAAACAAGCAGTAACATTAGATCGTCACCTAACATCAAAATTCCAGATCCCAGCCGCTTCCCTTCAACAATGCTTCATCACCGCCGTCATAATGATCGGAATTCCCATCTACGACCGTGCCTTTGTCCCTATCGCTAGATCCATCACTAAAAAACCTTCAGGTATTTCCATCTTACACCGTATTGCATTCGGCTTATTCCTCTCGTTAATCNTGAACAAAATAATGATTTGTTAATGACAAATCATGAATCTCGTCCTACTGGATCAACTCCATTTCCTGAAGTAAATGCACTCAAAGTTGATCAACGATTTATGGGTAATAATCAAGGTTTCAAACCCGGAAGAGGACGTGGATATGGTGGTAGATGTGGTCGTGGTTATGGACGAGGAAATCGTGGAGGTTATATTAGAAATAATAATTTCAATCAAAATTGGAAAAATAAGAATAAACAAATGGGAGAACAAAATAACAAAAATACTGAAAATATCTATTATAGATGTGGTGGAAAGAATCATTGGTCACGTGTCTGCCGTACTTATCAACATTTCATTGAGTTATATAAAAATTCTTTAATTGAAAAGGAAAAGGCGGATAAAGGAAAAATTAAAGAAGCACATATGGTATATCATACACTGGAAGATCCAATAAATCCAAGTAATCAACCGTCAACTTTATATGATTCTACCCATTTGGATATTGTTGATTTCTTCGATCCTAAAAGATTCCCTAGCTTTGATGAAACATAACAAATATGAAATTATTGTTATGTTTATATATATATATTTCTTATTCTATGTGTGTATGTTTTTATATGTACTTATTATGTATTGTATTTTGAAAGGTGATTATGTATTATATGAAGATGGATGAAGACATATGTCTAGCTGACAGTGCAACAACTCATACAATATTAAAAAATGAGAAATATTTTTCTACTATTACAAAAATACAAGCAAATGTGAATACAATATCTGGGGCAGTAGATTTGATTGAAGGCTCCGGAAGAGCAATAATTATATTGACCAATGGGACAAAATTTATTATAGAAGATGCATTATTATCTTCTAAATCGAAAAGGAATTTGATTAGCTTCAAAGATATACATAAAAATAATTATAATATCGAAACAAGATGTGAAAACAATGTAGAATATTTTTATATTACATCTAGTGTTGATGGGAAAAAATCCATAGTAGAAAAATTACCAGTCTTGTCTTCTGGATTATATTATACAAAGATAAGTGCTATAGAAATTCATAGAACCAGAAGTTCAATGAATTCAAGAATGAATTTACAATTTGGCATGATCGTTTAGGCCATCCAGGATCAATTATAATGAGAAAAATTATAAATAGTACGAATGGTCATACATTAAAGAATCAGAAAATTCTTTTGCCAAAAGAACTTAATTGCTCTTCTTGTTTTGCTGGAAAACTTATAACAAGACCATCACCAAGTAAGTTGGACAAAGAATGTCCTAAATTTCTGGAAAGAATTCAAGGTGATATTTGTGGACCTATAATATCATCAAGAGGACCTTTTAAATATTATATGATATTAATTGATGCATCGACCAGATGCTCTCACATATGTTTGTTATCATCTAGAAATATGGCATTTGCCAAATTATTGGCTCAAATTATTAAATTACGAGCTCAATTTCCAGATTATATGATTAAAACAATAAGGTTGGATAATGCTGCAAAGTTTACTTCAAAGGTATTTAATGAATATTGTATGTCTATTGGAATAGAAGTTGAACATTCAGTGACATATATACATACACAAAATGGTTTAGCGGAATCACTTATCAAAAGAATACAATTAATAGCTAGATTATTACTTATGAAATCAAATTTGACATCCTCTGCTTGGGGTCATGCTATTTTACATGCAGCATCATTAATTCGTTTAAGGCCAACCAGTTATTATGGTTACTCTCCCTTACAACTCGTTACTGATAATCAGCCAAATATATCACATATAAGAATATTTGGATGTGGAGTTTATGTTCCGATATTTCCACCATAAAGAACAAAAATGGATCCACAGAGAAAATTGGGAATATATGTTGGTTTCGAATCTCCATCAATTATTAAATATCTTGAAATTATGACTGGAGATGTATTTACAGCAAGATTTGATGATTGTAACTTTGATGAAACAACATTCCCAAAACTAGGGGAGAAAAACAAACGTTGGAAAAACCTCAAATTATTTGGAATGCATCTCAAATGCAACATTTCGATATTCGTACAAAACAATGTGAAAATGAAGTTCAAAGAATTATACATTTGCAAGAAATCGCAAATAAACTACCTGATGCATTTACAGACATGAAAAGAATTACAAAATCTCATATTCCAGCAGTAAATGCTCCTGCATGTATTGAAAATTCTTTGGATAGTTCTATTTCAGTTGTACGAAAAAGAGGTCGACCAATTGGTTCCAATAACAAGAATTCAAATAAAGCGCGAGAAAAATTGATGAAATTTCTTATCAAGATAATAAAGTTGAAATGATAGAAAAAAATATCAATAACAATGATAATGTTATTGATAATGAAGAAATTTCAATTAACTATACAGTTGCTCGCAAAGTATGGAATCGAAGTCAGACTGAAATCGATAATGTATTTGTTTATACGATTGCAATAGATTTAATCAATGAAGATGATGATTATGAACCCAAATCTATTGAAGAATGTAGAAAACGAAAAGATTGGTTAAAATGGAAAGATGCAATTCAAAATGAATTAAATTCATTAGATAAACGTGAGGTTTTTGGAAAAATAGTATAAACACCAGAAGAAATACAACCTGTTGGATATAAATGGGTGTTTGTAAGAAAACGGAATGAGAAAAGTGAAGTTGTGAGATACAAGGCAAGACATGTTGCTCAAGGTTTTACTCAGAGACCTGAAATCGATTATGATGAAACATATTCACCAGTAGTTGATGCAACTAGTTTCAGGTTTTTAATAAGTTTGGCTGTTATGGAAGGTTTACAAATGCGTTTAATTGATGTTGTGACAACATATTTATATGGAACACTTGAGACTAATATTTATATGAAAGTTCCCGAAGGACTATCAATACCTGAAGCATTCAAATTGAAGCCCCGAAATATATACTCGATCAAACTGAATAAATCATTGTATGGGTTAAAACAATCAGAAATAATGTGGTATAATCGATTAAAAGAAAGTATCATGAAAGAATGATTTATAAATAATCCTATAAGTCCATGTATTTTTACAAAGAAAACAAAGTCTGGTTTTGTCATTGTAGCGGTTTATGTTGATGATTTAAACATTATTGGAAGTCATGATGAAATTGAGTAGATGAAATAGTGTTTTGCATAGTAATACATCGTCTCCATGAATTATTAAATAATAATATATTAATATTTCTTTCTATAAATAGGCGTATGAAAATTGAAATGAATAAGAAAATTCATAGAATTCCTAAACTTTCCTCTCTAAGTTTTTAGCAAATTTTATAACAAAAATAAAAATAAAATAATTGATTATTAAATTAGTTTAAAATAATAATTTGTATATATTTTTGAACCGACCAATATATCATATGCACCTAAATTAATTAGTAACAAAGTCAAAATTGATAGACGAAACTCTATAAGGTTGAACGGGCTAAAACTTAATTTTTATTTTGTTTTATTTAAAATTATAATTAAAAGTATAAAAATTTGCAATATATGTTTAAATAACATTTGGTTGTCGATTCATTATTATGAATATTAACATACGAAGGATGGACATGATTCACCATACACTGGGTGTACTGAGTTGCATGAATCCGAACAAATCATATAACCCAACTATCAAATGAGCGTAGATCTAAAAGTTGTGTTTTCGATCCATCTTCATTGTATAATTTTTCAATTTTAATTTAGTTAATGCATGAACCGAGTACGTGATAGTTATACGAATTGTACTACAATATTATTCGGGTTTTATAACGATCAAATAAGGGTATTAAGGTAAGTAAATCAACTACATTAATATTTATCAATGTTTAAAAAACTATACCACCCAATATAAAAACGAGTTAAGAAATATTTATTGGTTAATTCTTGACTAAATTGGTCAATATGGTACTAGTTGAATTGGAATGTAAAGTAGTACAAAATGAAGAAAAAGTAGATGTGTGATCGTTTGAGAGGTTTTGAATAGAGAAAAAATAATTTAATTGTAAGTTAAATGGACAAACTAGAGTAAAAAAGATTTATTCTCATCATGAAATTATGTTGAAATATGACAATTGTCCCGTATCGAAAAATAAGATGTGGCTTTGATTGGTTTATAAAAGAGCTTGTAAACCATAATAAATGATTTACTTAAGTTTTACGGTATTGTCTCTTTTCTTCTTATATATTACTATTGACGGAGAATACCCACATTGTAAGCATCAATGAGTTTATTTGGTACCGCGATCAAAACAACGGTGAGGTATGGTGAGATGTACAAATCATGATTTTTTTAATGCACACAAGAAACAAACTTAATTGCGATGTAATAATCGTTAAAAAATTACGATTTCATCACACCTTTTAAAACCAGCTATGCCCTTATCGTGATTTTGGAAAAGACTTATTTACCATTACTTCTATTAAATGTAATATAATTATATTTATTATTTGTATATATATATATAAGAGTATATTAGTATTTTTACATAAATCACTATCGTAATATCACAATTTTACCAAACATACTTAAAATTCACGATCATCATATCTGATCTCACCACATTTCACTACACCGCAATTTTAAAAAGCTGAACCAACAAACGAAAAGTAACTTGATGCACTTAGGTCACAATTTGTATAAATTTTGTTTTATTAAATTAACATTGTGATATTGGAATATAATTAAATAATAAATAAATATTAAGGGAATTGCTGACAAAATTAATTTTAATTAATTAATAATTCCTTGAACGTAAAGTAAGTTTGCTTTATTGATATTGTGGGGTAAGATGACTCTATTTACATTCTTATAAATACATAGAGGTATGTTTTTCGAAACAAAAAAATATCACACAAATTCATAAAATTATGAATAAAAAAATACAAAACATTATATTAATTCAACACCTGATTTTTCTATTAAAAGTTAGACAAATTTAAAGATAGTGATTGAATATTAATCAAATATATTAAAATTTTCACTAATTATTATTTATTCTAAATCTTAGACTATAGTTTGATTTGATTTGTATAGAAACATACATAACATTTTGTTAAATATTTTGATTTGTAACTTCTTCATTTTGATACATTAATCATGTAATTATAGGTATGTATTATTTAGAATATCCTAATTATTGAATTCAATTATTTGAAGGAACCACTAATTTATTTTGTATTTACATTATTGGAAACACATAATAAAAACAACTTTTGAATATTCTCACTTTAATCATAACCCTTTATATCATTTTCCTTGATTGATTAACTTTGCAAAATTATTAAATTTCAATACCCACACTGACATTTTATGAAAATTATGGAAACTAGTTCTGTGTAACTCAATATTTGTGGAATTATTATAATTTTAAAAATCAATGTTACCAAATTTTATAAACATTGAGTATAAATAGTGGAAAAAATACAAAATTTTTGGACTACAAATGTTAAAAAAATTAGGATCAAATTTGTAAAAATTATAAAGTTTTAAAATTAAATATGTCATTTTCAATTATTATTCATTTACATACATAGACATCTCTTGCACTAATACCTTTTTTTGTTAAATAATAAGTGACCCTTCAACATTAAAATAGTGTAAATATCGTACCACACTTGTAGCATATTAAGCACTCGAAGTTGATATAATTTGTGTTATCAACAAGTTTTAAAAATTGTAACCAATATGCCGTCTAAATATAATAATTGCTTAATTGACCCCAAAACTCTAAATATATTTCCATTTGAGATTAGCATAAACTCAACATGAATTTTAAAAGAATATAAATTAATGAGTACGAAGGTCGGTGCATAAACTGAGAAAGAAGCCTTTGCCAAACGATTTTCAAAATTCGAGGACTTCGTAACTCGTACACTATTTTAAACTTTGAGGGTTTAGGGTTTATCTCACACTTTTCTCTTTAAATAATGTAACATTTTTTGCTCTAGTGAAACAAAAAGTTAAGTGATTTTCTATGTATTTAGGAACGCACGTGTCCGTGACACGATGTCCCTCTTTAGAAGAAATATATTATTAAATTAAATTTAATGACGTGTCAAATTGACCCATTCATAAATAAATAATATGAAATAATAAGTATTTTAATTTTAATTTTAATTTTAATTTTATTTTTTGTTGGGAATCGTTCAAGAAAAATAGATTTATGCAAACTTAATAATCGTAGTGGTTTTATTTTCAAGCAATGATATCCTATTGGGTGTTATATCCTATGTTTTAATTTTTGTTATTTTGCTCATAAATATCAGTTGTAATAGTATTTAAACAACATATTGATCGGTATATGTTTTAAGGGGATATAGTCGTATCTAAATTATTTGATTTGGAAAAATATATGATATTTGTAATTTTTTTTATGTAAAAACAATACAGATTGAGAATGAATTAAAAAATCATGTATTTTATTTATGTTAATTTTTTTTTATTTTATTATTGTTAAATAATCCATACATATATGATTTACCATATATATATCCATATACCGGATATATTAGACTCGTTCAGTATATCAATCAGTACTGGGTTTTATAACATTGGTCATTAAACCTAATAGTGTTTTGGGTGTAACTTAGATATTTGAAATTTACAATTTCATTTTAGATTAGATATATACACTCATATATGGATGTTATTATATCAGAACGAACCGAATTATCTTTGTTCAAGTTCGTTTCAAATTTACGATATGTTCACATTTTTCGGATTCATATTAATTCAATATATTAAAAATATATATTTTTCAAATTAAAAATTGATAAATTTATATAGAATATAAGATATCTAGAAGAAAATAAGAAAGATATTATAATACATATAATTCATATTTTTATTAGAATATTGTTCATGTTCGTTCATATTTTATTCGAATTGGAATTAACGTTCAAATATTGTTCAAATAATTATATAAATGTTCATGTTCGTTCGAATACCATCTTCAAACATGTTCAATCGATATGTTCACATTTTTTCGGATTCATATTAAAATTCAATATATTAAAAATATATTTTTTTCATATTAAAATTTGATAAATTATATAGAATATAAGATATTTAGGAGAAAATAAGATAGATATTATAATACATATAATTCAATAAAAAATATTAAAAATATAATAATATATGTATATCAAATATAAATAAATAATATATTAGTTTATGAAGGTTTATATATGTTCGTGAAATTGTTCATATTCGCTCATATTATAAATGAACATTAACAAATGTTCGAAAAAAGTTTATTTATATTCGAACGAACGAAGTAGTTCATATATGATCCAAATACATTTAAAACACGAAAAGTTCGGATTGCATAATGTTATGGTCCCTTTTTAGCGGTACCAACAGTAGTCCGGTTCGTCAGCAGACGAACTCGGTTTTGATTTGTTTTTTATGTGGAATACGATTAGAACTGGAAACAATAAATGGACACGGCGATATATAGTGGAAACCCCAGAATTGGGGAGAAAACCACTTGACTAAGAGCGAATTACGCTCATAGCTTGTTCACTAATCAAAGAATTCGTACAAAATACAGCAGATGCTTAATGAAAATGACAATGGAATAGAAAGCAGTAAAAACTCCAACAGGGTAACGACCTGTTCTTATGCGTCCAAAAGATCCTGTTATTTCCGTCGTCGCACTCTGTATTTATAGAGTTAGTGGCGTGTGTAACTCACGCTCTGTAACCGCCTCTGACAGGTTTGTTAGAGGTTGTTGTCGCGCGATGTAAAACAAGGTTGTGACCGAGGCGTGGTCTGCGTGATCGGGCCCGAGGCGTGGTAAACGTGTGAAGGCCCGAAGCGTGGAAAACGTGGGTTTGTAACCGTTCTGACCGAACCATAGAGCCAGTCACCAGAAAACACTTTATTTCGCCCAAGGTTATCTTCGATCTTCTCGTGGAACATCGGGCCGCTCTTCGTTAAATGTACAAGTGGGCTGTAAGGGTTAGTTTCCAACATTGGAATCGGCCCAGTTGTTAATAGGCTTTATCCTTCACAGGTTTTTTGGCCCTAGGGATCTCATCACATAACATATCTACTATGATATGTTATCGTTATATCGATGAAAAATCTTTAAAACAGGTGAGTGTAAAGTAGTTTATGTCCTATATAAATTTAGGGTATTTTGCAAATGAGATAAAATAATTAGTATTTGGTGATTATTTCTCATTAATTGCATGTTTCCTTGTCTACCAATAGAAAATAATGTCATTTATTGTTATAAGAAATATAATTTTAAAATATTAAAAATTATGATAAAATTTAATATTTTAAAGGCTTAAAGCAATTGATGTTAGCAGGTAACTAATGCATGTATGGTATGNCTTGAGACTAATATTTATATGAAAGTTCCCGAAGGACTATCAATACCTGAAGCATTCAAATTGAAGCCCCGAAATATATACTCGATCAAACTGAATAAATCATTGTATAGGTTAAAACAATCAGAAATAATGTGGTATAATCGATTAAAAGAAAGTATCATGAAAGAATGATTTATAAATAATCCTATAAGTCCATGTATTTTTACAAAGAAAACAAAGTCTGGTTTTGTCATTGTAGCGGTTTATGTTGATGATTTAAACATTATTGGAAGTCATGATGAAATTGAGTAGATGAAATAGTGTTTTGCATAGTAATACATCGTCTTCATAAATTATTAAATAATAATATATTAATATTTCTTTCTATAAATAGGCATATGAAAATTGAAATGAATAAGGAAATTCATAGAATTCCTAAACTTTCATCTCTAAGCTTTAAGCAAATTTTCTAACAAAAATAAAAATAAAATAATTGATTATTAAATTAGTTTAAAATAATAATTTGTATATATTTTTGAACCGACCAATATATCATGTGCACCTAAATTAATTAGTAACAAAGTCAAAATTGATAGACGAAACTCTATAAGGTTGAACGGGCTAAAACTTAATTTTTATTTTGTTTTATTTAAAATTATAATTAAAAGTATAAAAATTTGCAATATATGTTTAAATATGGTTGAACCAGAGTTTAACATTTGGTTGTCGATTCATTATTATGAATATTAACATACAAAGGATGGACATGATTCACCATACACTGGGTGTACTGAGTTGCATAAATCCGAACAAATCGTATAACCCAACTATCAAATGAGCGTAGATCTAAAAGTTGTGTTTTCGATCCATCTTCATTGTATAATTTTTCAATTTTAATTTAGTTAATGCATGAACCGAGTACGTAATAGTTATACGAATTGTACTACAATATTATTCGGGTTTTATAACGATCAAATAAGGGTATTAAGGTAAGTAAATCAACTACATTAATATTTATCAATGTTTAAAAAACTATACCACCCGATATAAAGACGAGTTAAGAAAAATTTATTGGTTAATTCTTGACTAAATTGGTCAATATGGTACTAGTTGAATTGGAATGTAAAGTAGTACAAAATGAAGAAAAAGTAGATGTGTGATCGTTTGAGAGGTTTTGAATAGAGAAAAAATAATTTAATTGTAAGTTAAATGGACAAACTAGAGTAAAAAAGATTTATTCTCATTATGAAATTATGTTGAAATATGACAATTGTCCCGTATCGAAAAATAAGATGTGGCTTTGATTGGTTTATAAAAGAGCTTGTAAACCATAATAAATGATTTACTTAAGTTTTACGGTATTGTCTCTTTCTTCTTATATATTACATTTTAGCATACTCTCCAATGAAATTGTTGTGATTCTAGAAATTTAACATGTATGAGAGTAGGTTCAGAAAAATCTTGAATGATCTTGTTGAGGTTATTCAGACTTAATAAAATTGATCGATTGGTATTCACTGATTTGAATTGTCAGGTGATTGGATTTGAGAAAAGTGTGTTGAAATATAACTATTGTCTAGATTTGAAAATAAGATGCCGTTTGAATTTTTTTATAAGAAGGATTGTAGATATTTCATATCAGTAAATGACTTTTTAAAATTTTTTATGTTGCAGTATCTTCTTTAATATATACATTACATTCAAGTATATTCACCATTTGAAATTGACCCGACTCTAAAAAGTTAATACATTAATATTAGTTCTCAATCAAAAGGTGGAGTAAATTGAAAACAACTTACTATTGACGGAGAATACCCGCATCGTAAGCATCAATGAGTTTATTTCGTATCGCGATCAAAACAACGGTGAGGTATGGTGAGATGTACAAATCATGATTTTTTTAATGCACACAAGAAACAAACTTAATTGCGATGTAATAATCGTTAAAAAATCACGATATCATCACACCTTTTAAAACCAGCTATGCCCTCATCGTGATTTTGGAAAAGACTCATTTACCATTACTTCTATTAAATATAATATAATTATATTTATTATATATATATATATATATATAAGAGTATATTAGTATTTTTACATAAATCACTATCGTAATATCACAATTTTACCAAACATACTTAAAATTCACGATCATCATATCTCATCTCACCACACCTCACCACACCGCAATTTTAAAAGATGAACCAACAAACCAAATGTAACTTGATGCAACTTAGGTCACAATTTGTATAAATTTTGTTTTATTAAATTAACATTGTGATATTGGAATATAATTAAATAATAAATGAATATTAGGGGAATTGCCGACAAAATTAATTTAAATTAATTAATAATTCCTTGAACGTAAAGCAAGTTTGCTTTATTGATATTGTGGGGTAAGAGGATTCTATTTACATTCTTATAAATACATAGAGGTATGTTTTTCGAAACAAAAAAATATCACACAAATTCATAAAATTATGAATAAAAAAATACAAAACATTATATTAATTCAACACCTAATTTTTCTATTAAAAGTTAGACAAATTTAAAGATAGTGATTGAATATTAATCAAATATATTAAAATTTTCACTAATTATCATTTATTCTAAATCTTAGACTATAGTTTGATTTGATTTGTATAGAATCATACATAACATTTTGTTAAATATTTTGATTTGTAACTTCTTCATTTTGATACATTAATCATGTAATTATAAGTATATATTATTTAGAATATCCTAATTATTGAATTCAATTATTTGTAGGAACCACTAATTTATTTTGTATTTACATTATTGAAATAAAAACAACTTTTGAATATTCTCACTTTAATCATAACCCTTTATATAATTTTCCTTAGAAAGTTCGCTGATTGATTAACTTTGCAAAATTATTAAATTTCAATACCCACACTGATATTTTATGTAAATTATGGAAACTAGTTTTGTGTAACTCAATATTTGTGAAATTATTATAATTTTAAAAATCAATGTGACCAAATTTTATAAACATTGAGTATTAATAGTGGAAAAAATACAAAATTTTTGGACTACAAATGTTGAAAAAATTAGGATCAAATTTGTAAAAATTATAAAGTTTTAAAATTAAATATGTCATTTTCAATTATTATTCATTTACATACGTAGACATCTCTTGCACTAATAACTTCTTTTTTGTTAAGTAATAAGTGATGTTTGTCATGGACCCTTCAACATTAAAATAGTGTAAATATCGTACCCCACTTGTAGCATATTAAGCACTCGAAGTTGATATAATTTGTGTTATCAACAAGTTTTAAAAATTGTAACCAATATGCCGTCTAAATTTAATAATTGTTTAATTGACCCCAAAATTTTAAATATATTTCCATTTGAGATTAGCATAAACTCAACATAAATTTAAAAAAAATATAAATTAATGAGTACGAGGTCCGAGGTTGGTGTATAAACTGAGAAAGAAGCCTTTGGCAAACAATTGTCAAAATTCGAGGACTTCGTAGCTCGTACACTATTTTTAAACTTTGAGGGTTACCTCACACTTTTCTCTTTAAATAATGTAATATTTTTTGCTCTAGTGAAACAATTAAGATTGAGAATGAATTAAAAAATCATGTATTTTACTTATGTTAATTTTTTATTTTATTTTGTTATTGTTAAATAATCCATACATATATGATTTACCACATATATATCCGTATACCGGATATATTAGACTCGTTCAGTATATCAATCAGTACGGGGTTTTATAACATTGGTCATTAAACCTCATAGTGTTTTGGGTGTAACTTAGATATTTGAAATTTACAATTCATTTTAGATTAGATATATGCACTCATATATGGATGTTATTATATCAGAACGAACCGAACTATCTTTGTTCAAGTTTGTTTCATATTTTTATTAGAACATTGTTCATGTTCATTCGTATTTCATTCTAATTGGAATTCATGTTCGAACATTATTCAAATAATTATATAAATGTTCATGTTCGTTCGAATACCATGTTCAGACATGTACAATCGATATGTTCACATTTTTTCGGATTCATATTAATTCAATATATTAAAAATATATATTTTTCAAATTAAAAAATGATAAATTTATATAGAATATAAGATATCTAGAACAAAATAAGAAAGATATTATAATACATATAATTCATATTTTTATTAGAATATTGTTCATGTTCGTTCATATTTTATTCGAATTGGAATTAACGTTCAAATATTGTTCAAATAATTATATAAATGTTCATGTTCGTTCGAATACCATCTTCAAACATGTTCAATCGATATGTTCACATTTTTTCGGATTCATATTAAAATTCAATATATTAAAAATATATTTTTTTCATATTAAAATTTGATAAATTATATAGAATATAAGATATTTAGGAGAAAATAAGATAGATATTATAATACATATAATTCAATAAAAAATATTAAAAGTATAATATGAAATATGATAGAATAGAATAATATATGTATATCAAATATAAATAAATAATATATTAGTTTATGAAGGTTTATATATCTTCGTGAAATTGTTCATATTCGCTCATATTATAAATGAACATTAACAAATGTTCGAAAAAAGTTTATTTATATTGGAACGAGCGAAGTAGTTCATATATGATCCAAATATATTTCAAACACGAAAAGTTTGGATTGCATAACATATCTACTATGATATGTTATCGTTATATCGATAAAAAATCTTTAAAACGGGTGAGGGTAAAGTAGTTTATGTCCTATATAAATTTAGGGTATTTTGCAAATGAGATAAAATAATTAGTATTTGGTGATTATTTCTCATTAATTGCATGTTTCCTTGTCTACCAATAGAAAATAATGTCATTTATTGTTATAAGAAATATAATTTTAAAATATTAAAAATTATGATAAAATTTAATATTTTAAAGGCTTAAAGCAATTGATGTTAGCAGGTAACTAATGCATGTATAGTATGCTGTAGTCGTCAAAAAATATTTTAGAATATACGTGATCAATCAAATTAATTATTTATTTTAATGAACTAGGTTTTTATTTGAGTTAATTGGAGTAATTATTTTAATTTTTAAACAATTAATTATTTGATTTAAAAAATTTATTTTAATCATTCAAATTATATATTTATTTTAGGAATTAGAATGTTGGATTCATAATGTGTATGCTTACCTTATTGGGAGAGCAAAAATGTACATGTTAATTCAAATAGTAAATATAGTGTTCAGTTATCAAATAAATGATCTATTGAAGTTCTGAGTAACTTAATAAACCTTAAAATTGAAAATCGGAGTGAAATCTCCAAAGCCGGAGCCAAAGGCAATTTTGGTGATGAATTTGGTCTTTATCACGACAAATTGTGCAAATTTGTCGCGAGCTTTGCACGAGACTTAGTGATTTTTCTGGTATGACAAAAATCCAAACCCTTTTTATGTCCTAGGAATCAATGTTTATAGAAAACGAAACACATCTCGAGTCGAGCTAGTCAAGTTTCGGGGTCAAGCTTGATTTTTTCGAACCGGACCGAGCTTGGTTTGACTTCAGATTTCTAACGAACCTCAAACCTCAAAATTTCAAACAAGCTGAGAGAGTTAGTGAACTAAAAACAATTTTTTTATTTATATATATTACAATATATAATTTATATTATATATTAAAATATATAATATTTTTAATTAATTCGAACCTGGAATTCGAACTCGAATCAAAACCGAACCTCAATCCAAATGAACCTCAAATCAATGATTTCTTGGTTTTAGAACCCAAATTGAACCTGGAATGCAACATTCTACATATTTCTAGCCGAATCATAAGCTTAAAAAAATAATAAAGTTCGACTCTATTTGTTTACAACTTCTAATGGTATGTTATTGTATGATAGTTATGGGGTTTAATTTACTTTTAGTCCATCAAATTATAGGCTATGACAATTTTGGTCATTCGATTTTAAATAATGCACTAGATGTCCCTTAATTAACCAATATGTGTCAATTTTGGTACATAATGACCAAAATACCCCTATAATATTTTCAAATGCAATATTCATTGACTCACTCCATCACCACTTTCTATCTTTAAATGCAACTTCGACACCCCACACGTTCCATTATTCATAATCAAGTTTCCGACCAATCCTATCGTAAACACAATCTTCAATTGTAACGTAAATCATAACTGTATTGATCATATCATACCAATTATTTTTAACAAGTTAATATGTTACTGAAAAAGTTTGCTATAATTGAAAACATAAAGAAAACTTTATTCATAAAATTTGATGTAAATAATGTTTTACTGATAAAAATATACATGTTAATTATGTGTTGCATAGATTTCTATGACTTCTAGTTGAATTTTGTAATGATTTAAATAAACTGAATTGTTTAATACTCTAAAGAAGTAAGAGTCTTATGCTACTGAATCTTCCATGCACGATATCAAAGAATAATTTCATTAATGCATTCAAATTTCATCAACGTCTTCGGTAGAAAATTAACAATAGAAGGATGACGATTGAGGGAGTCAGTGCGGGTAGAGATGGTCATTATGTACCAAAATTATGAAATTTATAAATTTTATTTTGAAATTTAATTTAGAAAATTTTCAAGGATATTTTGGTCATTATATACCAAAATTGGCCCATATTAGTTAATTGAGTGACATTTAGTGTATTATTCAAAACCGATGGATCAAAATTGTCACAACGTGTAATTTGAGGGACTTAAAGTGAATTAAACCCGAAATTTATGTATATATAACATGATTAATTATTTAGTCAAGTTGAGAAAGTAAAGTTACTTTATACATGACATGATAATTACATGTGACCTAAGTCTTCGTTATTGTCCAAACATTTACTATTAATTGAAAACAATATTTCCACGTGTTTTAATACTTTGTCGGATTTAGTATTATTAATGTTTTAAAATATTAAATTATTTATAATATTCAAAAAATTAATATGTAACCATATTCAATTTGAAATTAAACGGGCTTATTTGTTTACATGTAATAATTATTTCTATACTGCACAATTCAACGTTTGGTTGGATAATTAGTTTATCAAATGAATTAACTTACTCTATTAAATCCAATTAACTTATGACAAAATAATTTATAGGATAATTTAGCACACACAATACAAAACTATGAAATATCTTATTTGTTTAAATTTAAAGAATGTATAAAACTAATTATAATTTTCATTGATGTTTGTATGTGTCCCGAAAATTAAAGTAGTGTAAATTCAGTCCACCAAAGTTTGTGAATCACATACTAAGACCACGAAATTGATTTTAAAATTTTTAAATATCATGTCATCTAAATTTAATAATTACGTAGTTGACACTGAAATTCAAAAAATATTTACATTCGATCATAACGTAAACTAAAATTTACTAAACTATAATTTAATGAGTATGAATGTCATCGACAAACGATTTTCAAAGTTCGGGTGGTTCATACACAACTCTTAGATTTTGGGATATCTCATTTATAATATTTCAAACATAAGGGATGACTATTGTTAATATTTGTTTAAAGAGCCAAATTAATAATGATAATATACTAAAAATGAAAATAGTAAAATAGGGATTGCATGAAAAATTGTCCTAATGCCAACAGGCAAGATGAGAAAGATTAATATTAAAGTTGATTGAAATTTTGTTAAGAAACCTTTAACGTCTCTTTCATTTCTTTTTATTTAAATAATACCATTTTATTTAAATATTAAGAAAAAATATTTTCTCACAACAATTCCTTTTTTGTGATGTGGATGGTTTTCCATAAGTTCATTGAACAAATAAGTTAATGGATTTGTTTCTTTCAACATTTTAAAATTGAGATACTCTGAGTTGTGGTGAGTGAGATATTATGAAATATAATAATTGTGAATTTATAAATATATTTTGTAAAATTATGGTATTATTTTCATGATTTATATAAAAATATTAATATAATCATATATAAAATAATTAATAAATATAATCATATTATAATGATTATAATCAAAGATAAATTATTTATTTATTAAATCACAATAATAAAACATTAATTTTAGTAGATGCGATCAAATCATAATTTTTTACCAATGAACATATTATATATTTATTTTATTTTGTATGCGTTAAATAACACAATTTGAGAATCTAATCACAATTTAGATCGTCTTCCTATCAAAAACAAATCATAACCGAGTTCGTTTGTTGACGAACCGGACGACTATTGGTACCCCTAAAAAGTGACCATAACGCAATAATTGATTCTACAGACAAATAAATTTAAAGGATAATAAATAAAATTAAATAATTAATCTGAAATCATTTGACAATATTATTGAAGGCTATTTTACATATCTTAAAAATAATGCTATTTTTTAATATTAATAATTTGAAAATTTGAATATATTTTTAAGAATTTTATTTTTCTAATTATATTTTACAACAAAAAGCGGGCCCGACCCGCTATTTATTAGTGTGCAAAGGCAAATAACTCTTAAAACACACAAAAAAGGAAAAAAATTGGAGTACAAATAGTAGAGCGCAAGGTACACCTTTTATTGAGTGGGTTCCATTGTCTCCAAGCTGCATGTAATAAACAAGCTTCCTACTGGGAGTTTTGCGCAAAATACCACTGATTTCGTACCGGCATGGAAATTTACCACAATTCGCGTTAGTCAATCGCGAATTGCATTTTTTGCTTAATTCGCAATTGCCAAACGCGAGTCGTGTTTGGCTGAATAAAATTAAAAAAAAAATCATTTTTAGGGTGTTCGCTTTATGTTAAATCTACCGCCTTTTGGCGGTCGATTTAGCCTAACGCGAATTCAGGCTTATTAAACTGCTTCCCCCTTTCTTTCTTTCTTTTCATTCTCGCGATTTGAGGTTTAGGTTTCTTATTTCATACGAAAAGCTCTCGCGGTTTCTTCGAATTTTTTCCACTCCCGACATTCCTCCTTTCGTAGTTGTCGTATTTTTGTTGGTAATCAAATCGAAAGATCTTCAACCCGCTTTTTTTGCCTCCTCGATTTGTGTTGGTACTTATTTTAAACTTGTATAACTTTATTTGCTAAATTGATTAGTTACGATTGATTAGTTGTAGCTATTTGATTTTTTACGATATTATTTGTGACAAATTGATTAGTTATTATATTCTCGTATTGATGTATTTTTTTTACTTGAAGGTTATGGATCCGTTTTGGAATTATAACATGTATCAGAATTATGATCCATCTCAAATGGCAGAATCATCTTCTTTCATGTAGTTATTGTTGAGTCAAGGGAATCCAGGTTTTTTATAATAAAATGTTATATTATTATTCATTACACTTTTAGTATACAATATTTATTTGTTGTAGGTATGCCACCAGAATTCAACACAAATGTTGAAAATCATGACGATGCCCCAGTAATAGATTCAGATATTGATGAATCTGAAACTGAACCTCCGCTACCTCGAGCTGACAGTAGAATGGAGGATGATCCATTGCCTCACACTGTTGTCGATGTTTCTAGGCTAGCACGCCTATCGTCGGGAGTTTCTCCCGATATTCGTTCAAGTACTTATTGCTTAGGAGACGATGTGGTAGCTGATGACTTTGCATATGCAAAATCTCGGCGAGTTTATTCTTCATACAACCTATGCAATCCAAATCTTGTTGTTGGAATGGGTTTCAAAGATAAATCAGATGTCCAGTTCGTTGTTTGCCACTTTCATATCGTCCGCCGATATCAGTTTATGGTTGTAGATAGTACACCACAGTACTGGATGCTTGAGTGATTTTTAAAGGAACAAACAAACTGTGTATTTCATCTTCGAGCAAGGTGTGATGCTAGAGATAAGGTCTGGCAATTTTCGAGAGGTTATATTCCTCAGTCTTGTTGTGCGGGTAATGTGAGTGGTAAGCACCGTAACATGACAATGAATTTTATCGCTCGTGATATGGTGGAATACATATGGAACAAAAAAGAAGATATGTATTATAGATATGTATACATATTATAGGAGTTCTAATTTTATTTTTTTACATGATTGAAAGTTCAAGATGCTATAAAACAAATGCACGATAGATATGCATTCAATGTTGGGTATGATAAAGCTTGGCATGGGGTCCAACGTGCATATGAGTTAGTGCATGGTTCCTGGGAATCGTCTATGGAGAGACTTCCGACACATTTGACAGCTATACAGATGAGTAATCCCGGTACCGCAGTTGAATGAAGTCTTTATGACACTGATAAGGGTCCGAACGATAAGGTGATTCATTATGTTTATTGGTCTTTTCGACCTTGTGCAGACACTTATGAATAATGTATTCCCGTTATCTCGATTGATGCTACACACCTTTATGTATGGTACAATCACAAACTCTTGATAGCCGTTTGCAAGGATTTTGGAGGTCATGTTATTCCCTTGGCGTATGCTCTTGTTGATCAGGAAAGCAAAGATTCATAGTGTTGGTTCATTCAGTTGTTGGACAATCATATTATTCGGGATAAGTCGGCTTGTATAGTGTCAGATAGACTTGCTGGTATTACAGGGGCGGTTGAGTCGTTGGAAGCATTTCAGATCGGTCGGTTACATCACCGATGGTGTTTGAGACACCTTACATCGAATTTGAATACACATATAAAAAATCGTCCGGTGAAGAAGCTTGCTTACCGTGCTGGGGCAACCCCATTAGAATCAAAATGGAGATCACTAATGGAAGAAATCAAGGAAAAGTGTAGTCGTGCATACATATGAGTTACTCTAACGGAGATGGAAAACAATTTGCACAAGTGGGCACTTGCTTTCGATGGTGGACACCGACATGGTACATTAACTACTAATCAAGTGAAATGCGTAAATGGAATGATGAAAGATGTCCGCCGTTATCCGATTTCTAATTTGGTGGATTCAACATTCTACACCACACAAAAGTTGTTCATAAAACGACGTGATGAACTTGCGATCATGACAAAGAATATGCAGGTTAACATCATTTATGCTTTTATAAATTAAAATATTGTTTCATTGTGTTTTAGCGTTTTCAGGCATTCACCCAAGAAACGCAAACGTGGTATGAAAAACAACGAATGAAAGTCAACTCATATGATATGCACTACTGGGACCCGGATAGGCAAGTCGGAGAAGTGCAATGCATAAAACGTGGGCGTGGTCCGAGTACACGTAAAACAGTCGACTTGGTTAGAAAGACTTCCTCTTGTGGTAGATGGATTGTGCATTTGCTTTCATGTGCACATGCTCTACGGTGTGCTAGTATAAACCATGTACCGACGACAGAACTCATTATAGGGATCCCGATTTTGCAACATTTGAAGAACCAATATGCAGATCCACATCTTATGCCATTGGGTCCCGAGAGCGAGTGACATGTGCCTGGTTGGAGACTTTGACACGATAAAAATCGCCTGAAGAAATCACGTACTGGGGGGCGGTCTCGAACAACTAGGATACCGAATGAGATGGACACACAGAATGATGATTGATTGTTTGTGTATTGTTACATTATTTATTTTTAGACTTTTGGTATTTATTTATTGTTAATTTATAAAGATTACTAAAATTTAATTATATTAGATATTTGTTAATCATGTACTTGTTGTTAATCACATACTTGTTAATTAAAATTTAATTATTGTTAATCACGTACTTGTTATTTATAAAACTCCATTATATTCAAAAAACTTTATTAAATCCATAAAAAAAAATATTTATTACACAAAATCAACGTCTTCTACGACCGCCACTACCATGCTGCCCGAGATGTCCACCGGTGCCATACGCACGTCTGACACGATTACGCCTTCCCCGTCGTTCGCCTTCCACCTGCTCCGGTGACTCATCTCGGAGTCTAGTTACAGGCTCTTCATCTTCACCTTCTGGCTCCATAGTCGACTATGTATTTCTCGGGCCGATCGGGGGTATATCGTTATGCTCGCGTGTCTGCTGTGAGGAGCTGGCTCCATGGGTAGGTGCGAAACCAACACCATGTGTCGGGGTCTGCTGCATCGATTGGTAGAAAGACCACATCATGCTCATTTGTTCCGGGGTGAGGGAGGGAGGCGGCGTCTAAACCGAAGGTACATGACAACCAAATGTAGCGGACACATGGGAACTACCGGTGGTCAGATCTGGAGCATGTGTATCACTTCTAGGTTGCCCACCGTATAAGTACCCATATAAGTTCCTTGAATCAGTGGTCATCTGAACCGCTGCTGAACGAGGATCATGCTCTACAGTCTGAGAAAGTACTTCGAGCTGAGCTGCCTATTAAGCAAATAAAAAAATGAAATTAGAAGTATTTAAATAAACACTCATACTAGACCATAATATCTCATACAATACTGGATGTGCTACCCTTCCACGCCAACCTGAAGGATCTGAACTACTAGTACCGAGGATTAGCACTGATATCCTATGGTACCAAGATAAGTATTCATCATCCGATGACTGGTTGTCTCGGGGATCATAAAGAGAATCAAATCGTGATGTCCAATGATTCACCTCATCACAATGAATTATCTCCCAAGTTTGTCCTGTTTCTTTCCAATGTTTATGCGTGGCATCATAACGACAATCGACCGGTCGTGGAATGCAGAAGGAATAGCCAAGTTACTTTCGAACTCGATCGATATTATGAGGTTCCACAACCCCAAAAAAAAGCATCGGCCGGTATAGATCCACATAGCCTGAGTTTCTTGACTAAAATGCCCCATTGGGAATGTAATGTATGGATTCCAAATAAACTAAGAAGATCGAAATTAGTGTTAGTAATGGTATTTTGTTAAACCAATAAAATAAACAAAGTGTTACCCCATCGCGACGTATTAAATCTAGCGAATCACGACATATTCGCAGTTGATGGCTTGGTACCAGAGTCCGTATCATCGTCGTTACATACCTACGAAATAAAAACGGTAATTATGCCAAATATCAACAACTTATTACCAAAGGAAATACATTATTTCGCACCTGTAGCCAAAGACCATCCTGCATGTCCGCTCATAACGATGATTAAGAAATATATGCTCTTGTTCAGGACATATACTTGGTATTCGACTATAAGCCCAAATCTATATCAAAACAATTATGTTAGAGTTAATACAACTGTGAAAATGTAATCTACGCCAAAGAATGAAAACTATAACAAAAAAATAAATAACTTCAAATACCATAAGCAGACGCATCGGGCCTACAAGCGATCGACGTCCCATAGCACCTTCACATAGACATCGATACAAGTATGCCAACACAACTGATCCCCAACTTAATTGGGGGATTTCATCATCATCCGCTAAAAGATCCAGTAACATTAATTTGCCCTGATCTCCATGCGTATATGGAAATAACACTCCGCATACTAATAACGCGACAATCGCACGAGCACAACTGCGACAAATAATGTATTATTCCAACATAATACATCAATACCGTAAATATAATATGAACTTTACCGCATGACTTCATCGTCAGTAGAATCCATATTTACTGCATGTGCAGCTTCAACCACATAGTCACCTAACTTACCTAAGACAAAACATCTCCCATTTATATCGTCTGAAGTCGCGGTCCAACTCAATCTATCCCTCATGAATCCTAACCATTCAGAATCTGTCCTAACCCGTCTACGACTGACAATGGGAGTACCATCGATGGGCAGCCCCCAAATGACAGAAACATATTGTAGAGTAACAGCCGCCTGCAAAGTCGTAAAAGTAATATAACAAATTTATTAATTGTGAACGGTATACAAAACAAACATGAAACTTACTTCACTAGAAGGTAGGAAAAAAGTATGCGTTTCTGGCCGCCATCGCTCAATCAATGCAGTCAACAAATGTTGGTCCAATTGTAGTCTTGATGTCTTAAATACAACGTAAAAGCTCCATCGATCTAGAACTTGAGCAACATTACGTGTAACTTGTAAATCTCTTATGGTTCCATCCCAATGCTTGAATATTAAGTGCCGGACAGTTTCATCACCACATAAAATGCGATGACTTAAATGTCTCTCTTGAAAGGTCAACACACTCGAGTCGATGGGTTGTTGGGTATGGTGTGTCATTATAAAACTATACAAAAATCATATATAATCAAATCACTACAACAAATATCAACAAGTAAACAAATCACCGCAAGTACTATCGAAAAAAATCATATTTTCACAATAAACATCACAACTAATCAATTCGTCGAAACAAAAATCATACATAATCAAATCACCACAACAAATATTAACAAGTAATCAAATCACCGAAACTACTATAGAAAAAATCATATTTTCAACAACTAATATCGTCGTAATTAATCAAATTGTAACAACTAATATCGTAATTAATCAATTCACCCCAACTAAAATTATAGCTAAAGAAAACACAACAACCAATATGATAACAAATAATCAAATTATCGCAAATACTATCGTAACTAATACTCGAATCATAACAAATTATCGTAAATAAATCAAATGTTTGCTCTAAACAAAAACCCGAAATATAGCCAAAATACATACCTTTGACAGCAGGAGGTGTTAAATCGAAAACTCCGGAGTTGTTTGGTCGAATGCCCGTGCGGGAGTAACCGGAAAACCTTTCTCGAGAGGAAATCGCGTTTGGGGTTTAGGGCTTGCGATTCAGAGAGGAAATGACGTAAATTTATACTGGTTCTGCTCGCGTTAGGCTAACGCGAGATAATTTAACAAAACGCGAGCAGGAAAATAAGGAAAAGAAGGGTTGAGGCAGTTTCGTAAGCCTCAATTCGCGTTAGGCTAAATCGACCACCCGGTTCTGCTCGCGTTAGGCTAACGCGAGACAATTTAACAAAACGCGAGCAGGAAAATAAGGAAAATAAGGGTTGAGGTAGTTTCGTAAGCCTCAATTCGCGATACGCTAAATCGAGCAAGAGAAAAATGATTTTTTTTAAAATTTTATTCAACCTAACGCGCGTCGCGTTTGGCAATTGCGAATTAGGCAAAAAATGTAATTCGCGTTAGCCAATCACGAATGGTGGTAAATTTCCATGTCCGTTCGGAATCAGTGGTATTTTGCGCAAAACTCCTCCTAATTATGTCGGTTATCGACATAATTTTTGTTAGGTAGAACCAAAACCTTTTGGGTTTACTATTGGGTTTGTCTTTTAAAACAGAATTGATTTTCTTAATTTGTTAAATTTTTATATTGATTTAAAACTTCATTTATATACATACTACTTACTAATGAGAAAATAACGTCTTTGGTCCTCGTAGTTTGATCATTTTAACAAATTTAGTCCTCTAAGTTTATTTTGGCATTTTCAGTCATCAAATTTTGGACATTTGGCAAAATCGATCATTAAATTTCATATTTAGCTATCCAAATGAAATCGAACAAAACCGATCCATGTAGTTTGATCGTAGTGGCAAAATTAGTCTTCGTATTATATAAAAATGAAAATGACAAATTACAAATTTCGGGAACCAAATTTACTATATACATAAAGCTTGGATGACCTAATTTACCAAATGTGGCAAAGTATGAGGACTAATTATGCCATAAATAACATTAAGAGACTTAATATGCTATAATTGTCAAAGTATGAGGACTAAAATTGTCAAAATAATAAACTACGAGAACCAAATTTGCGCGTCCCCGTCAAAACAATAAAATCGATTATTCATAACATTAATGGATATATTATAATATACTATAAATTATTTTTATATTTTGAATTGATTTTATATTTATTGATATTGTTAGTATAGGTATTTGAAGGGAATAAAATCCACTCATTTAAAATATTTAAAAATACAAAAAAATAAAAACGGTTCAAAGCGATTCGAGATCAATCAAATTGGTTTGAATCGAACCGTTAAAAAATTGTTCGCCTCACCCGGTTCGGTTTTATAACATAGTATCGGGCTCATCTAAAATGTGCTGTATGATTTTGTTGAATATTAATAATTACAATAATAATGAAAAATGACGAGATAATTAATTTGGAAAATTTCAAGTTGGATAAAAAATATGTAATTGACGCTTTGTCAAAATACAATATTGGAAAAAAGTGCCATTTCAAATGTTATTTAAGGCGTTTAATTATAGACCTAGAGTTTATATTATTGGCACGAATCAAATCAGATTATATTTTACCATAAATATTTTATTTGAGAAGGTCTTAACAAATCACCTTTATATGATTTTGTCGACACATCCCCATTGGATAATCTTGTCTAATAATGTCAAGTTCTTTAAACCAAGTTCATTTATTATTCGTTTGGTCTATTTTCAAAGGATATCAACAATTAAAATTAAGACAGATGAAACTGAGTTTTATATTTTAGTTATTTGTGGAGATAACTTACTGGAAGATGAAATGCATGCACATGATGAGTTTGTTTGGTACCCCGATTAAAACAGCAATGAAGTGCGGTGAGATGTTGAAATCGTGATTTTTTTAATACGCACAAAACATAAGGTTAATTGCGATGTGATAATCGTTAAAAAATCACGATATCATCACAGCTGTTAAAACCAGCTGTGACCTCATCGTGATTTTGGAAAAAACTCATTTACCCTTACTTCTATTAATTATAATATAATTATATTTATTATTTTATATATATAAGGGTATATTAGTATTTTTACATAAATCACGATCATAATATCGCAATTTTACCAAACATATTTAAAAATTCACGATCATCATATCTCACCACACCTCACTACACCTCACCACATCTCACCACACCTCACCACACCTCACCACACCGCAATTTTAAAAAAGCTGAACCAAACAAACCCGATATTTTACGTGAAAAACCAGTTTATGTGAGAAATGTTTTTGATAGATGCACTATAATGAGTAGGCTCCAAAAAGAAGATTTGTTTTCTCGTGATTTCTCGTATATAGACACATCTCTATTGGTTGAATCATCTTTGCTTGCTTTTCCATTTGTCACATCTAACCACCTTTGAGGACATATAGTCGGTAACATATGTCATAATTTGAGTCTATTGTCATAACGATCGTTCCACCTTCTTAACACTTGCGCACAAAGTTGACTCCCGTTAGACCCTGTCTAGAAATTTGATATAGTCTTTCATCGCTTCATTACTTTGAAGGTTTTTCATAATCGTCTAATTTGGACTCAACTTGTTTGTCAAAACACATACGTATCCGATTAGGATGTCCCATTCAATTATATTGTGGTCAATCGAAGTGATCATCTCCAAACATTACAAATACTTAAGTGTTAGTTCAATGTCAAACAATTAACAAGTTTGTCATTACTTTTATAAATATTATCCACTTAGATTGGGTCAAATACTTAACCAATTTAACATATCTCACGTTTATACTTTCCCAATGAAAATAAATATTGTTAACAAACTCTATTAATTAAATAATCAACTTTGTTTGTCCCTAATATAATACGAAGTTGCTAAGAGAAATAATTATTAACATTATAATAAAATAAAGAATAATCCCAACAACTAAACAAAACAAAACAGAGCACAACAGTTGGAAGTTTTATTAAATATTGACATTGTCGTTGTCCTTATCTCGTTTAATGGATTGAGAGTTAAGGTTTTGTTTTCCATTTTCTTTATTCCTATTAAACCAATTGCTTTTAAATGTAAATATCAAGAATTTAATTTTATTCTTGTTAATGTCTATTTCTTTCATATAGAGACTTGCTAGTGATCTTTCGTTTAATCTTTAATATACTTTTTATTTAGACAAAATCATTAGTTTTAAAAATACACATTAATCTGTATATATAAATCATTAGTTTTAAAAAATCCCACTATTAACCTCCTTGTTTCGTTTTTTGCCTTTCTTTTTTTCCGAAAGTGCGAAAAATGTTAGATGATATCAACTTCACGACCTTAAAATAACATTCCGAAATGGACACACTCATTACATAATCATTCACTTTTTTATTTATTTTCTCTCGTGGGACTCTTCCTTATACAAATCTCATATTCTATTGATCTTTTAACATAACTAGGTTGACTTTTAAGAATGCTTCTTATCTACCCAAAAGCCATTTGAACAATAACTAAATAATTATACCTACTTCTTCTTGTATGTCATTCAATTGATAAATCTGATTATTGGGCTGATGGATTGGGCTTATGTTATTATTTGAATTGGGTCGGTGACCCAATTTACGGAGAATTACGTAAAATACCACAAATCTCCTTAGTTAAACGCGAATTGAGATTTTTCTTCAATTCTCCTTAGCCAAACGCGACTTGATTTGGCCAAAATAGATTTGTAAAAAAAATACAATTTTCGGTGCTCGATTTAACGCAAATTAACCCCGTTGGGAGCTCGATTTAATCTAACACAAATTAACAGCCCACGACTTTCTTCTCCCGTGTTTTTGCCAAAGTTTTTTCTTTCTTGCCTTCCTCTGGTATTGTCGTATTCTTGATTAGTTATGATATTAGCTGTGAAGAATTGAGTAGTTACGATATTATTTGTGACGAATTGGTTAGTTACGATATTATTTGTGACAATTTGATAAGTTATATTAATTGTGAATAATTGATTAGCTACAATATTAATATGACGATTTGATTAGTTACGATAGTAGTTGTGAAGAATTGATTACTTAAGATATTATTTGTGACGAATGGATTAGTTACAATATTATTTGTGACAATTTGATAAGTTATGATATTAGTTGTGAAGAATTGATTAGCTACGATATTACTTGCGACGATTTGATTAGTTACGATATTATTTGCCAAGAAATGATTAGTTACAATATTATTTATGATAAGTATAAGTCAATTCGGTTAGACTAAATCGATCTCCCAACGCGGTCAAATTACGATAAATCGAGCACAAAAAATTGTATTTTATTACAAATCTATTTAGGCTAAATCAAGTCGCGTTTGACTATGAAGAATTGAAGAAAAATCTCAATTGCAAATGAGATTGGTGGTAAAAAACATAACTAGTTCAGAATCGGTGGTATTTTGCACAATTGTCCCCCAATTTACTCTTTGGCCCAATTGTATATAAGTGTAAGCTATGTGACTCTCGTTTCTCTAAAACCCTAATCCTTTGTGGATAAAGCTATGTTGCATGTATCATCAAAATGCATTATTGCATTTTTTATAAAACAGTACATCATTTACTTTTTTATAAACAATGTATATTTTTAAATTGTTATTTGAATACAAAATGAGGTATACGGTTGGATCTGAAAATAAGAATGTATTTACGTTATTTAAATTACAAATTATCCTCCAAAAATCATTTTTTCTTTCAATCCTCTAACAATCTCACATTTACAACATCGTTCGACATATTTGTAAGTTATCTATTTTCATGTATCTTTAACGTGCAATCATAACCATTCATAATTTCTTTCGTCATATAGATGCTAGCGACAATGAGTCTAACTTGGATCAATTCGATAAAATAAGAAAGATATGATTGACTGAATTAGTAAGGATAACATTTGTGAAGCATTATGGAGAACTCATCGTGGTGGCATATTTCTTAAGTGTTATTTATTGCATGTATTTTTATTTTATTTGTAATATTTCACATTTAATTAACTAGGATATAGTCTTATTTATAACTACAATGGTAATAAAAAATTTTTTATTTGAAATACATTATTCATCTAATTTCGTACAGAACATCATTCTATTATGCAATTCAATTTATCTATTACAGAACACTCAATGTATTCTTGATCTATAATCATATTATTAAAACACATTCTCAAATTGTATTCTAATTTTCAAAATGCATGGAGAACATGTTCTTATGATCTTGTGTGATCTTTTATTTAAAGGAATGTGAGTTTCGTTATAATATCTTTTAGTTTCCTCATTATTATTTAATTAATTTGTTAATTTTCTTCGTAGTTTTATTTTCCCTGTGTCAAGTTTGCCTTATTGTTTGTTGTTTGATTGCTTGTAAACCTTGTGTCAAGTTTGTTGTTTGTTTTATTATTTGTTGCATGAAGCAACAAACAACAACAATAAGACACACTAGACTTTATAAAGTCTAGTGTGTCTTAATTTTCATGAAGCAATAATATTACAAGTTTAGTGTTTTCTTTCTTGTAATATCTTATAAGTTATAACCACAAAATCAATTCTTCAATTAGTATGTGAGTAATGGTAAGTGATCATGCTAATGGTTTGTGAAAATTCAAAGGCGAGGATTATGCTTTGTGGGCGATTCATGCAAAAGCATGTATGCTTTTAAAATCTAGGATCCAGTCGAAAATTATTCACCTCCGTAAAAACCGAAAATAGATGCCTTACACAATGAAGTCAATATGATGAATTTCAGGGACGACTTGATCATGTCAAATCCTTGTTATATTATACTTTGGAGAAAATATTACTTTTGTATATCACCTCCACAAATGAATTACCTTCAGCTAAACCCAAAACCCTAAACTTACAATGTAGAAACAAGGTTAAATAAAAATAATAATGAGATTATGCTCTATAACAATAGAAATCGAGCTCAGAAATTGGAATCGCGTCCCATTAGCTATCCAAATAATAAAATAAAAAAAACTAGTATTTCGTCAAATTTTAAAAAGTGATATTTTTGGCACTAAGACATTCTTACTCCAATTTTTTCCCTATAATATGGGTTAATTTGATTACAGAATAGACAAACCTAAAATTGTGTGAATAGATCTGGTTTTGTCCGGATAAGAGTGTTGGAATTTTGATTGGTGTGTCTTAATCGAAGCACTCAAAATCAATATATCCAACCAATTATGGCTGCAGACAAAATTAGTTGAAAAAACACCGTGTCTTAATGTATATCATCTACCCTACAGATTGATCATATTCAAACCTATTCTTTGTGTCTATTTCAATCATGTGTATTTATAATCAGCATTAGGGTTTTTGCGTAATTTGAAAATTCATACATTTGAAATCAAGACTAGTAGATATTGAATAATATACATATATATATAAACATTTTAGACAAAGGGATGGAGACCGACCCCTCAAACTAAGAAGGTAATGTGACCAAACACAATCTTTGTTAGGTTTAACTTTTTAAAATTGAAGAATGGTGAGATATGATTGTGATCATTTAAATATGTTTGGTAAAATTATGGTATTATAATCGTGATTTATATAAAAATATTTATATACCCTTATATATATATAATAATAAATATAATCATATTATAATTATTAAAAAAATTGTAAATTAATCCTTTTTTAAATCACGATGATGACATAACTAGTTTTAGCAAATATGATGAAATCATGATTTTTTAGCCATGAACACAAATCAAATTTGTATTTATTTTGTGTACGTTAAAAAGGACGATTTAATAATTTCAGTGCAACTCGCTATAATGTTAGAACCAAATACACCCATAGTAGATAACGAAGGCGTCCAAAAATAAGTCATGGATTTGGACAGCACAAAAAAATTTAATGAATATAAACATATTTCTTTGAATCAAAATAAATAAGTGGAGCCGATGTATAATTATTATAATAAGCATCAATATTAATAATAAGGTTTTTATTGCACAAATGGAAAATGCCCCGGCTTGTTCTATCATAATTCATAAGCATCACGATAGACAATGCGGGTCAAAATTATCATAATACTATTTTTGTTAGAATGGGTCTAACAAAGGAATTGGTGAAATATTAATATTGTTCAAAAAGGAAATAAATGCAATCCATACAAATGTTTTTGAGTTTGAAACGACTATCTCTCTTGTCATTGATTGATTGAACACATGTTTCATCTTCTTACACTTCATTGTCTTGTCTATTTCAATACCATTCTCATATAGTATCGATCACTTATTATATATACACATTTTGTTTTACAATCTCCCAATTTATTATGCATAATGCCGACAGGGGAACTATTCTATTGAGGATCGTATTTATTGTTCATCATATATGTTTGTCAAAATTAATTTTTCTCATCTATGTTGGTATTGTTAAATATCATTATCTTTATTGTATTGTGTCATGACTGAGATCACGTTATGATGTCTTGAATTGACGTTAAAAATTCAATTTAAAGTTAACTAGTAATGTTTAAATTATTAACTGAATGTTCATATTCGTTCGAATAGTTTGTTCTAACATGTTTATAGTATTTGTGTAAACTTCACAAAAAAAGTCAAATTTTATTGTTTTGCAAACAAAATAAATATAATATAGAAATAATCAAACAATTATATTTCAAAAAATAAAATAGAATAATACTTCACTAACAACCTAAGAAATTTTTTTAAAGGTTTTTAAATTTACATATTATTATAATAATATATTAGTATAAATTTAATTCAAATAATATATTTGTTCAAGAACGTTCAAATTTGTTCACGAAAATGTTTATGTTCGCTTAAATTATAAACGAACACAAAATAATATTCGAAAACTGTCATATTTTTATTCGAACGAGTGAACACAATCACATATGAACTGAACACTTATTGTTAACGAACTGTTCGTATCGTGTAACAACGCTATGTGTAATCAAAATAACACACTAAACATGAATTTAAAACTATTTCCTCACGGTGTAAATAAATAAGTAAGTGATGGTGAATCTCTACCTAATAATATTCTTTTGGTACACCAAACAAACCACTTTAAAAAGGGTGGGATTCACCACATGCAACCAATCTAGTATAGTTCAAGTTGAGTTAACCAACTTTTTGTATATATTAAATATATTCAATTTTACAAAATGTATAGAAATTTACTTTTATTTACACAAAAAAAGAATCTCTCATTTATTTTATTATAAACTTGTAATTATAATACGATTTTAATGATACCAATTCTTTTATTATATTATATGATAGTATGATAATTTATTGAGTAATGAATATCAATTAGCCAACCAACTTTAATACTATGTTACTTTTTTGAAATTTTATGTGATTATCATAAGTATCATTAGATTCTTAAAATTGTTCAATCGGTTCACAAAAAGTATTATTTTTAATCTTTTTACAAAACACGGGTGTTCCAATTTTGTATTTCTTATATTTAAATGGTTGAAATGAACTAGAGGTGGGATTGAGTCGGTAATACACGTCCTAAGGACTTAACCAACCCATACCTAAAAGATCGACTTAAGATCAACCATTCGTATTAGGGTTGGTTGTTATTACATAAATTTACAATTAGGTCTTGAGTTGTTCTTATTGGTTTCAGTCTTCAATTGACAAGCTTAGGACCAACACCAAATATACATATCGTAAAAATAATTTAATAATTTAATTTTTTTATACATAAAAATATTTATTATTGTCAATTCAAATCTTATTATGCATAAATTATTTGTAAGTATCATTGCATTTTATATTTTGAATTTTATGATTTGTCTTAACCATAATTCAAATGATTATTTATTTGTCAATTATAAATAATTTTTATATAAAATTTGTGATCCGATTTTTTATAAATCACAAAGACTAAAAAAGACCAGCTCGGATAGTTCGGGCGGGTCTTTTGCCACCTCTAAAATGAACCCACAATAATTTTTACTTATCCAATTGACTCCATACTTTCTACTTTCTACTTTGTTTTTACATAAGGTCATAATTCATCACGACCATTATGGTAAGTCAAATATACCGGATAATTTACTCATATATATTAATTATTTAGTATATGAATTAGAAAAAATTTAGTATTTGACCAGATAATCATTTATTTGGTACAATTCGAAAATACAGTTTTCTTTGAAAAATGTGGTATTGACACATTTGAACTAATAATGCAATTAATTTGAGGAATTCTCATTGTCTTTTGCTTTTGTTACAAATCCACATATTTGGGCGTACTTGCAGACAAACACCAACCCGCAGTAACTTCTTCTTCTAAACATAAACCTACAAAATTTTATCGATATTTTTAAGTAAAAAAATTAGGTATGTTTAAAGCAACATACCCATTTTAAGATGAATAAAAGCAGCTTTGAAATGGGTAATATTTTAAGTTAGCTAATTATCAATGTCTTTAAATACTTCAATTCTCTCTGCAAGAATTACTTGATTGTGAGGATAAGTGATGAGCATGGTGGAGAAGCAGGGCACGTGCACTGCTAACTCACGTAACGATCCGGTTCAATTATTCGAATCATGAGTTAATCCTTCATGTGCTCTTCTTCCCCACCTTGACCACTTTTCTCATCTCCAAACATGAAGTTATTTCTATTCATTCAAAGGTACAAAGTTTCTTTCTAGTTTATCATGCATTAAATATCTAGGGGATTGGGTTTCTTGCTATCGTTTCTTATCTACTGCACAAATTGTCGCGGAAAGATGAATCATTGGAGAGAACAAGATAAGCTACAAGTTAACCCTTAAATTTTGTAGAAATTTATGATTAAATTATTGGGAGAGTATATGTATAACCCAATTACTAATAGAATTAAATTATATTGAAAATGTTAAATCAAACATATTATTATGTTCATTTTATAAATTAGAATATTTATATTTCTACCATTGTGGAACAATATTATTTTCTTTGCTAAAAGAGTGGAGAGGATAATCTTATCATTTCATTTTGTTAGGTGTAGGTTGTGGTTGAATATTTCCATGGGGCCTCCAATCCATCGTTTCTATGAACCACCCATTTTGGGAGCTATTTTAAATTTGATGATGTAATATGTTATTATTATGAGTCTAATGAGTTTGTGACTCAATTGAAATTTTAAGCTGGTCTAAAAGGCCGATGTACCAACAATCGACATTATCACAATAAATCGAGCATGCTTTTGATTTGTTGAAAAGGGGAGACGATAATCGAAATATAGATAAATCAATCAAACATCGATTTACCATGGAAAACCCCTAGAAAAAAGGAAAAAAACCAACGGATTAAGAGCTTGAAATGTTCATAGTCAATATATTGATGAAACAGTCCAGATTACAAACAGTAGAGGTTAAGAAGATGACTAGGGCGAAAATACAATGCACAGAAAGGAAAACAGTAATGTAACGGCAATTTTCGCATTCAAAAGGTCATCTTGAGCCAGCCCCTTCACCTGGTATTTATAAGGGGTGAATCGTGCGTGGAAAATGCCATGTAACCGCCTCTGACACGTCGTTTTCCTCTAGCAAAACGCATGACAACTGTCTCCTGCCCGCCTGTAACAGTTTTGATCGGTCCCCGAAGCATTTGAAGGCTGCTGGTCGCATAACCTTCGGTTCTTTAGGCCTTTGGGTCTCGTTGCATGTAGATATTTGAGTTGTCACCAAATCATGGATCTTGGGTCACATACATTCGTATCTTGTCATATGGGATAACCCAAATCACTATGGGCCTCTACCAGTTTGGGGTACCGGATCCAGGAGTTCTCATAAGTACTAGTTTTGGGTGGTATTTAAACAAAATACATATCGGTACGAGATATAAACAAGATTTTTTTAATCTTATATTTGGAAATAAGAACAATATAAATTGAAAATTAGTTAAGATATTATGTATTTTATCTAGATTAATAATTTATTTTATATTATTATTTTGGTACATATCCGGTATACCCGATACAACTATAATATAATGTTGCACTGAGCTCGTTAGGTATATCAACCAATATCGATTTTTAAACCATTGATTTAAATATATGTGAATGATGAAATAAATGTAGGTTTTGACATAATTTTTCCATAGACAATTTGTTTATCTTCTACATTTTCTGAAATATGTGAATTCTTATATGAATTCTATCAAGTTCTCTAAAATCCAATCCGTTGCAACTTACAAATATCGACCTAATTTGTTCAAAATATAATCTATTATGACTCGTAATTTGATGATGGCTTTAATTGATTATGAACTAATGTGTGACTAAGTTCATGATTTATAAGAATTGGACAGTGATTCCATCAAGTTAAATAATAGTGATTTATACAATAAATTAATAAAGATAAAATAATCATTTGTCCATTTGTAGTTTGTAGCTTATTAATTGTTTGTAATGTAAAAATGTAGAAAATGAAAATGTAAGAACGTTTACATGATACTATTAATTTATGAAACATTATAAGTATCAAATAAGAAAACAATAATCGTAAATACATAGAATAACTTCTAATATATATAAATTTGGAACGTTAATATAATTAGTAATCTACTTATTGTATTTAAGTTTTTGCAAGCATCCAATTAGCAAACACTCAACTACTAAATAAACAAGAATCATTTGAAAACCACATAGTTGAGATGTGACCAACAATTTTGATAGGTTATAGAAATTAGAGAATGATAACGCTAAAAAACATAAAAATTTAATGTGAAAAACTCAGCAGATGAAAAATCATATGATCGATGAAAATGTCAAATTTATTAGAAGAAGAAAAATATCACTCGAGTTTCTAAAACTCGTAAAACTCAATGATGAAATCAATGAACCACGATTAATGTTTATAGTGGAGATATAATTAAGAAAACTTGGTATATGCACTAGTATAAGCAACATGTGCAATGCTTATTAAATATCTTGAAAATCAAAACACATACAATGAACGTACCAAATACAAAATTTATAATGAATATTAAAATTATGATATAACGGATTTATTTGGAATGCTTATTAAAAAGTGACAAGGGTTAAATCAGAAATTAGATAATTGTGAATTTTTAAAAAATATTATATCATTTAAGTTATATAAAAATATTTATATACCTATATATAAAAAATAATATATTTATATTTTTTATTATAAATAAAAATAAATATTGATTTCAGATGATACCACATTTGGTTTCATCACGATGAAATCTTAATTTTTAGTAATGAATACACTACAATTTTATGTTTTTTATGTACAATAAAGATATTATTTTAGTTAAAATACTTAAGAACAATTTTAATATAAGTTCGTAAACAAACCAAGATATCCCACACTTAATTATTCATACACATTGTTGAAAACTCTTAAACCGATTACCAAGGATGTGTTCTTGTTAAGAACCATTAAACCGAGACCAATGATGAGTTCTAAACCAAGATGAATGTGGTTAGACTCAAGCAAGGATTCGACAGCTGAAATTACCAAGTATAGGATCGTGCCCGGCAGACAGCTTAGGGTTCGAGAGACTGCTTCGGTCCCGGAGGACACCTTAGGGCCAAGTAGGCAGCTTTGGTCCCGACGGACAGCTTAGGGCCAAGCAAACAGCTTAGGTCTCAAAATACAGGATCGGTCCCGGCAGACTGCTTAGGTCCCGGAAGACAACTTCGGTCCCGGAAGACAGTTTAAGGCCAAGCAGACAACTTCGGTCCCGAAAAGACAGCTTAGGACCAAGCAGATAGCTTCGGTCCCAGCAGACAGCTTAGGGTTCGGCAGACTAGATGTTGACCCATCAGCATGTGTTACACGCCTCGGGCTCAACCACGTTTTCCAGCATGTGAAAACAACCTCCAACAACCTTGTCAGAGGTGGTTATATGGGTAGATTACACGCATCTCTCCCTCTATAAATACAGAGCAAAAAGATAAGCTCAAGAGGACCTTTTGGAGGGCAATTTCGACTAACCATAGCCGCTGTAATTTCATTTTCGCTGCTCTTATTCCCTTTGTACATTTTCATTGGTTTATTAATGAATTTGCCGTAGAGGTTATCCTCTCGGCAACGTGCTTTTTTTCTCCTTTTTTAAGGGGTTTTTCCACGTTAAAATCGTCTGAGTTCTTTCCATTTCTATATTTCAAGTTGTCTCCACAAACAACAAATAAAACCGATTTTCAGAATTCGATGACTGTTGGTACCCCTAAAAAGGAACCAGAATACATATAGACATAACATGTCCTAATCAAATTAATAATGCAGACGGTGATGCAATATTATGGCACGACAAATTGTAACGAGGACGAATGGTACAAGACCAGTCCTAAATTTGTATATTAAAAAAAGTCACATTAAGACAAAAAATGAGTTTGCATAATATTTCACTATCATTTTAAAATTTGTATTTTCAAATTGACAACTAGTAGAATATATTGCTTATATTTTAATATTTTTATATTAATGCCAAGAAACTTGAGGATAATTTCATTTTGATTTTTATAGTTATGACAGATATGGAAATTAAATAAATATATCATTTTAATATTATTGCTAAAATTATTATTTGAAGTATTTCCATAATACAATTTTCCAAATAAAATCAACCCCAAGTTCTAAGCAAGTAGTTGTAATTGTATGGTAGTATTAATTTACATTCTACAATTAAAACAATTACAAGTTAGATATATCGACTTAATGTTTATGTTAAATTTCGTTCTTATTTTACGATTTGGCGATTAAGTTAAATGATTTTATTTGCAACCTATTTGTAACTTGGATTCTTAATAACTCTGATCATGTTTAATTTTTGAGCTCATATATATTATTAGACTATATTTTGCTACAAGGAATTACTAATTTGACAATTTAATTAATTTTGTACTTTATTTAACAGTCTGTTTTGAGATAAATAACGTCTAAAAAATTTGAAAACCCAAATATTAATTTATATATTGATTAAAGGTTGATGTTTGCCTACGACCCCCAACTCACGTTGTGTAAAGGACATGCCCTCCAAATTACGAAATTGTAAATATGATATACATAACTAAAATATGTATTTGTAGCCCTTCAACTTCAATTAAATACACATAAGACATTTCAAAATTTCAATACCGTTTATATTGGTACTTTAATTAACTCGTTAATATTTAATATTTATGTTTAATTCTCAAACATTAAGGGTCAATTTTGTATACTTTTTCAAATAAGTTTTGTTTGCGTACTTTGTGAGGGGTTTTCAAACAGTTTTCAACTTACAGAAAACTGAGTACTAAAATAACAGGGGTAAAAAACAAACGGTATTGATAACTTTATATGTCATTTTTGTAATTTTGTAAGTTGTAAACTAATTATGAAATGTTCTCATTGATTAAGTATGATCAACAATATCAATTACATGACATAAGTTATATGACAATGGGGGTATTTTTTTCAAAAAACATCAAATTTGACATTCACGCAAGCTAGAATTATATAATCTGTATTATTTTAAATAAATTATGTAAATTAGGAATATTTAAACTTGATCAATTAAAAACGAAATTTATCCTTTATTTTTTTAGGTAGCTATTTATTTTTATATAAAGCACATTCTCCCTTGTTAAATGGTTCATTAAAGATAAATTTTCGTCATTTTCACACCCGCGCCACTGGACCACAGCTAATCCGATGAATTTACTCCCATCATTAACATTTAGGTCCCTCTATCTTTTATAATATGGACTTCCTCCAAATTCACCTCTCAAACATATTAAGTACATGGATTACTTTTACAATACAGGTACCCATCAATCCGCTGGTACGTACCAATCGAGCCACATGACAAATTTAGTTCTCAAGACACGAAACAATCTGAATCATGGTCTAGAGCGAGCATGGAAGCTGATAATCTACCTTTCTTAGGTCGTTAGAAAGGTAGGATAGTCCTACAGTGCAGATGTTAGAGACATAACATTCATTAGGATGCTCATGTCAGTGTTAAGAATGAAGGTGGTGTGATAATCGAATGGCTCGATGGTGAAAGACCGACCGGGGGAAACCTAACATGAAGTGGTGAGGTTGATCGACTGGATGGATCTCGGATTCATTAAGGATATCGATCAGACGATTGTGATGAATCTATTTAATAGAGGTCGGATTAGACTTGGATCGGGATTCGAGAGTATAGAGGGGAAATATCTTTCCTTAATTGACACATTAAATATATGGAATAATATATTTAGATATATCTTATTGGTTGCATATATGAAGAAGATATTGAGATATATCTGGTTGGTTATATATATATATAAAAAGATATGAATATATATTCTGTTGGCAATATATATGGAAGAAGATATGAAAATATATTCTTGAGATATATATGGAAGAATATATGCAAATATATCTTATTATATATATATAGAAGATGCGGTCAAAGATATGGAAAGATAATATTGTAGAATATTCGGTAGAATATTTCCTAAATTAGATCTTAGTTTAGACTCTATAAATAGAGGTCTCATGAAGAGAATTGTAATCAATCAATCATATTCTTCTTGTGATAGTGAGTTCACGGCTGAGGTTATTCGGTCACGTAGTTTTTCCCGGTTTTGGGTTTCCACGGTAAATCTTGTGTCTTTTACCTTTCTTTATTTACATTCGGTTCTCATCACATTAATTCGATCCGACCCTAGATAACCGGAATTCTTTTCTTCTCTGGGAAGGAGGGAATTTTCCCAACAGTCAGAGGATTGAAACATCATCTTTTTTGGGATTGTAGATTGGCACATGAGAAGACGATTAATTAGCAGTGTTTTAAATTTTCGGTATATCAGTTTGGTATAACGGAATTTTTGTTCGAACCTGCTTCGACCGTCATTTTGTCAAAATACCGGTCGATACGGGTTTGTGTTGGGAAAATACCCTCATCTGGAGAAGAAAACAATTTTCATTATTCAGGGTCAGATCGAATTAATGTGATGAGAAATAAATATAAATGCAGAAAGATAAAAGACATAAAATTTAGTGTGGATACATAAAATCGGGAAAACCACGTGACCGATAAACCTCGATCGTGAACTCACTATCACAAGAAGAATATAGTACAATATACTACGCTATTGATTGATTGATACAATTGTGTTAATAAGATTCACTATTTTATAGAATTTAGACTATGATATAATTTTAGAAATATTCTACTAAATATTCTACAATATTCTCATTTCAAATCTTTGACAGCATCTTCCATATATCTAGTTAACAATATATATTTGCATATCTTCTTTCATATATATCACCAGCATAATATATCTTCTCATCTTCTTCCATATATATGTAACCGATAAGATATATCTCAATATCTTCTTCCATATATATAACCAACAAGATATATCTCAATATCTTATTACATATATTTCATGGGTCAATTAAGGAAAGATATTACTCATTCGATACTCTTGAATCCCGATTCAAGTCTAATCTGATCGCTATCAAATAGACTCATCACAATCATCCGATCGGTATCCTTGATCGATCGACGAGACCGATCAAGCCGATCAACATCACCGCTGCATTTTAGGTTTCTCTCGGTCGATCATCCACGCCGATCAAACCCTTCGACTATAACCCGACCTTCATTTATAACAGTTTGGCGGGTAGGACATATTTTATTTAGGAAAAAATAAAATATGAATATTTTATAATTTAATTTATTTTAATATTTACAGTACATATCGAATATATATATCAAGTATATCCATCTAATAAATTTGTACTATATGACAGAGCATTGCAAATTAGATGAGGACAACACATAGGGAGAAAGGACAGTCTTGCCCTACAAGGTATCACTAAATACCAAGGGTAGGTTCAAAGAAAGACACTTTTGTACAAAGAAAGATACAAAGGAATTTTGAACTTGGGTGTTGGCTTTATGCTTCAATGCTATTTTTGTACCTAAGCTTAATGTAAACGTCATTCTTTGCATTCGCTAAAACTCGCCAAGAATTCAACTATTAAGATCGTGGTTTTTCTCTTTTATTTGTGGTTTTATACATAAATCTCGTATCATCGGTATATTAAATTATAAACTAAAATTATCCCCTACAAACTAAATTTAAAATACGATTGGATCTTTTACTTAGCAAGAATCGGGCTTGAATCCCCTCTTTATCACCCACCATGCTGCATTATTACACTAATTTGACTATTTTAAAATTTGTTATGTCTATGTAAATTTCACTGTAAAATTATCCACTTCACAAACACAAAACACGATGAAAAAGAAAACAAACTTAAAATCACAAGAGGAAATGATCAAAAGATTATGCTCGTACTAATTGAAAACCTTTTGTTTCAGTAGCTCCGGCGACTAACCGGAATTTGCGTCTCAAACGCCGCTGTTCTCCGCGATCCGAGACAGAGAGTGGAGATTGCATTTCACGATGGTATCAACAAAAACACACGTTTCTTCTTTAGTATTTCCCTGAGGAACATCAACCACATACGATTCCACCACCACCGTTCCCCCGTTCGCCGTCTCATGTAAAGTAGTAACCGAACGGTAGTTTCCGAGACGGTGGTCGCCGCCGACAACACTGAAGCTAATTACATGATGATCATCGTCAAGAATCTCTAATCTCTCCATGCTACTTACAGCAGGAAGCCCAGAGATGACACGGACCTCACGAACAGTCCCGACGTCGCCGTTTCCCATAACTAAGTGGCAGCTTTTTACAAAGTTTTTATACGCTTGTGGGTTATCGAAACGCCGGAGTACAGACCAGACGGTGGAGATCGGAGCTGATATGGACTGGGTCACTGCGGAACAGCACTGGTTTGAAGATACAGCGTGTGTGTGGTACCGGACAACTTGTTCCGGAACTGACGCCGCCGTGGGATGACGGAAGTGAATCTTACAACCACCGCCAGCTGTGGTGGTGGGCGGTTGATTCATTCTGTCAATCGCCACCGATGAATTTGGAAGATCTGAATGCATTTCTAATGCTAAAGAATCAAATATTTTTCTATTCCACTTAAAGTTCAAGTTCATCGTCTCTCTCTATATAATAGATTGATGAAATTCACGTGATTGCGATTAATGCATAAATCAACTTGCTGTACGGACAATGACAAAAGTACCCCTCTCCTTTACATTAATTGATTAAGATTCTCTCGAGATTTTTGTGTATAAAAATAAAATACATAATATAAAAATAATTTCCAGTGGCAAAAAATAAATAAACAATCAAATTAAGAGAAAGCTATGGGATGCGAGATTTGGAAGGTTAGTTAAATTTATTATTTTTTGAAAAATGTAATTGAAATACGATAATAATATGTTGATTACAAAATATATAAAATATTATTCTTTGGCACAATTTAGATACTAAAAGGTTATTTGAAATCATGTAATTTTCTTCATAAACAATCTCTATATTTGTGTAATTTGGTAGATTAATTACAAACTATAAAAATTACATAAAAAATAATTCATTTTATTTCGAATCTTTACTTGGCACCAAAACTAGGGTGCGTAAAATAGCATGCTATTAAGTGTGGAGATCGAATTACGATCGACTACACTTTGCAAGAAGATCGATATTGTCACTGATCGGACAAACTTAGCCAATGAAAGTTATTGGTGTCGATCGGGCATGATTGAGTAAGTCGATCGGTCAAGCGGATCGATCACACAATATTTATAGATACAAATGAATGAGTCCAATATAAGTTGAAGTTATCGATCGTTTGAGGACCGATACAAGGATATATTTGGAAAAAGCAATATATGTAAACATATATATATAATTTGATTATAGAGAATCATATATTAGGATATGATCAAATATTAAAAAATATTTGTTATTCACCTTAATTATCTTCGGTATCTCCACTATATTTGGGGTTCATTGTTTCTAATACTTAATTCATCGATCTCTTTTCGTGTAAGATTATTGTGATCTCATATGTGTGTGTTATATTCATTTTCTGATAGTTAATTTGTTACATGATTTTTCACATATTTTAGGTTAAACATGATCAATAAAGTTCATGTTAAACTTTTTATGTCGTTTTTATTTGCGTTTATTGACATGATTTTTTATTGTATTCTCTTAACTTTTCAAGATGGTTCGCATATTTCTCATCTTATACATCAAATCATAACTATATACAACTTATTTCCATGTCAAACAGTTTTTTAGAATCTATATATATATATTATTTATTTCAAAAGATGAATAATAAATGTTTAAAATATTATTTGTTTTCTCAAAAAAAAAATAATTTAAAAATGGATAGATATAATATAAACATCTCATGGTGGTCTAGTTGATCTACTAGGCCCTAGTTGATCAAATATATTCCATGACTTTATTTCCTGGCATTTTTTCTACTATTTTAATATATAAATATATGCCAAAATAATGAAGAGCTAATAGTTAAAGCACAAGCTACCTAATAAGTGATAATAAGACATCAAATAATTAGAATGCAGAAAAATAATCAGTACAAGTTTATGAAAATTGTACAACATGAATAATGTATTTATTTATTTGATTTTATATCCAAAATTCTAAACCCATATGCTAATAAAGATTTTATGCTAATTAATGATTGTTAAAGACAACCAACCATGTGAATGGTTTGTATTTGATTAGTAAACTTAATAATGACTCAATTGACTAATCATGTTAGCGTTACATGTCATTGATCTAAATATTATATCATCGACAAAATAGCTGTGTTTTGGCCCTTTCCGATATCAATTTACACCTTTTAATAATATATTTGTAAAATAAAAAAATGAATCTTATCAAGTCATTCTAACATCAAAGAAGAAAAACAAAATTAAGGTTATGATTGGTTGCTTTTATGGCAACTTTTTTTGGCTTTTATATATATATATATTTAAATTGAGATGTATAATATTGAAGNTTTATAGTAAATAAGATAAATGAATAATGCAAAATCCTGATTATATCCCGTAGAGTTGGTCTAATTTTTTTTAGTGTTTGTTGCATTTTTTATCCTCCACTTATGTTGCATTATTGTAATTATTGATTGATGAGTTATTTAAATTAAATTTTCCAACAATAAAATAATTAAATATAATTAAAAAGAAAGTTATTTGGTGATTGAGGGAGTTCCCGAATATTGATTATCAATGTACTACTTGGCCAAATTCAACATTATTGTATTTATCTTGATTATAAATTTATAATATTTTCACCTTCTTATGATGGGTTGTTTTTCAATCGGCCCTAGCATAAAACCTGTGTTGTATATAAACAAGTGTGTGAGGTGCGGGTATTGTGCATTAAGGATTTGTTGATTTAAAAATATAAATATATTTTTTTATAATTTAGTTAATAATAAAAAGATATTTTAAATTATTTCCATTATGAATTGTATAATACTTCAATCAAATTAATTAAAATATTTTTTTAATATTTTTTTAATTTTATTTAATATTAACACACTTATTTAGCACCGGATGCGTTGGAATTGATAGGACCATTGCTTCTATGTGTATTCCCCATAACAATTGTCAGAGTCCCGCGACATTTGTGCAACCTAGATCAACATGACCAAATGGTTCAATTGGCTCCTCCTTTAATAATACTATAATAAAATAAAAAAATAACAAATTTTTAATGGCAAAAGTTTTAATTTCTTATTATTACAATATAAGATTAAATTTGTACACTTGTTTAGTATTTAACGAATTGATACGGTAAGGTTGGGCTTCAGAATATTCTGGGCTTTGTTCCTGTCACAATCTCGTGGGTTGCGAAGCTGCTCCGTTGATGATGGTAGATGGAAATCCTGAGTTTTTAAAGAAGTCTATCAGTTTACACAATTAAATAAATGATAAGTCATTCATTTTTTTTATATAATTAATAACACTTATTCACATCATTTCAACAAAATAACAATGATAGATGTGTGAATAGTCTGGTAACCGAGCTATTCTTTTTATTTTTTTATTTCAGAGCCTAGCTCGGTTTCTATTAAACCGGAAACTGGCCTAGTCTTTTTAATTTATTTCTTTTAAATATAACCCAGTTTCTGCAATAAAAGAAACTGGACTAGGCTTTTCTTTATTTAAATGAAAAAAAAACGTTTTTATGTTTATTTATTTATAAAATAAAGCTCGGTTTCTGTTATTACAGAAACCGGGTTATATTTTATAAATAAACTGCCTTTGATTTCGTTTTCATTAACATCCCCTCGGTTCTTCTTCTTGATAATTCCTTTTTTTGTACTGTTGTTGCCCGAATAAAATGTAACTTACAATTATTCTTGTTTTGGGCATTATTCTTGTTCAATTTTGACGACTTATTTTTTAATTGCAGTGTTCTTTTTCGATCTCCACCGAATTTTCGAACAAAAGTTTGTTCCTCTCGATTTTGCATTTTTCGCGTTTTCTTGCATCCAATCCAAGGTAATTTACAAATATTTTAGTTTTGGTACTCATACTTGTTAAAAATTCACGATTTTTGTGGGTATTTTGGCACCGATTTGGCACCGAAATTGCCCATTAGGGTTTACGTTTTTGAAGTTATGATTAGGATCCAATTGCTACCAAAAGTTTGGGATGAGAATAGCAATTACGATTTTTGTGGGTATTCTAAATAGCAATTTATTATAATAGTGATAAGAATGTTTTAAATTTGTCGGTAGAGAATTAGTAGTAATTGCTATTCACTTTTTAATTAAGTTTTTCCTAAATTTAAGGAAAATTAACTATGTATCTAAATTTTTGTAAATAAGTAACAAATTATCCTTAAATTTAGGAAAAATTTAATTAAAAAGTGAATAACAATTACTACTAATTCTCTACCGACAAATTTAAAACATTCTTATCACTATCCTAATAAATTGCTATTTAGAATACCCACAAAAATCGTAATTGCTATTCTCATCCCAAACTTTTGGTAGCAATTGGATCCTAATCATAACTTCAAAAACGTAAACCCTAATGGGCAATTTCGGTGTCAAATCGGTGCCAAAATACCCACAAAAATCGCGAATTTTTAACAAGTATGAGTACCAAAACTAAAATATTTGTAAATTACATTAGATTTGAGGCAAGAAAACGCGAAAAATGCAAAATCGAGAGGAACAAACTTTTGTTCGAAAATTCGGTGGAGATCGAAAGGAACACTGCAATTGAAAAATAAATCGTCAAAATTGAACAAGAATGATATCCAAAACAAGAATAATTGTAAGTTACATTTGATTCGGGGCAACAACAACACAATAAAAGGAATTATCAAGAAGAAGAACCGAGGGAATGTTAATGAAAACGAAACCAAAGACAGTTTATTTATAAAATATAGCCCGGTTTCTGCAATAACAGAAACCGAGTTTTATTTTATAAATAAATAAACATACAAACGTTTTTTTTTCATTTAAAAAAAGAAAAGTGTAGTCTGATTTCTTTTATTGTAGAAATTGTGCTATATTTTTAAAAAAATAAATTAAAAAGACTAGCCCGGTTTCCGGTTTAACAGAAACCGGGCTAGGCTCTGAAATAAAAAAAATAAAAAGAGTAGTCCGGTTTCTGGTGTTACAGAAATCGGGTTACTCACACGTCCATCATTGCTATTTTGTTGAAATAACAGGAATAAGTGTTATTAATTATATAAAAAATAATAAGTGACTTATCATTTATTTAATTTTAGGGTTTTTTAGGCTTCTTAAAAAACTCCAAAAATTAAAACCACATATTTTCAGACACACAATTATGCATGACGTGTAGTTTTTTTATTGTTATTGCAGAAACCGGACTATATTTAAATATAAAAAAAAATTAGAGCTCGGTTCTTTAGTTTTGCCCTGAAAATCCTAATCCTTCTCGGCCACAAGTATTCGGATAAGTTGCATTTCCTTATTTCTTGGTGTTAGTGAATGCGTTAAACTCTTAGCTCCAGAGAAATCAAATCTCCACAAAAATGTCCACCTCCCATTCCCTGTTCTCTTCAATTCTGCATATCCCCAATTCAATCGATCTGGGTTTCTCAAGAAGGACAATTGGGATAAGAAAATATCAATCTCCCATTCTCCCTATTTCCACAATCTCCAATTCCCTGACTCTTGATCATGATAGCGTAAGCGACGATGAGATGAAGGCAGCAGCATCGAAAATCGGGTTGAAGGTTCGGGTTAAGGATCCAATCAAAGTGTACCATGTTCCTAGAGTATCTGAAATCGATCTAAATGGAAAAATTGGAGTATTGAAGAAGCACGTTGGGATTTACAAAGGGAAAAGGATTTCGGCTAATTTACCTTACCAAGTTGAGTTTTTAGCTGATGATGTTATGGGTCGTGATGGTAAACCAGTTAAATTTATTGCTCATTTGAGAGAAGATGAATTTGAGGCACTTGATTAATTATTGAATGTTTTTTTAGATACCCTTTAGTACTACTTTTGTAGATACCCCTTAGTGTTTAATTATGCACTTGCACTTGCACTTGCACTTGCACTTGGCTGTGTTTTGATCTAACTCGTCCCACTGGGCTAGAAAACCTTGAGGTTGCTTATGGTATTGAGTATGTAGCTAGATTGTATGAAGACGATGCTTGGTTAGCAGGGTACTTATTAATCTTAAGTGACTAAATGAATGTTGAACCGGTCTCGTTTCAGTTGAATGTTGTTGCTAATAGATGTCACTCTGTGATGGATTCTGATATTCTTGAACATCATTCAGTATAAATTCAAGATTCAATGGGTTGGGTTAAGAGTGTATGTGTTCTTTAATTCATAAAAGAAGTAAATCACATTAAAAATGTTAAATCTCAAGTTATTAACTCATGATATCGCTTCCCTTGTAAATTAAAAATTTTTTTTGCTCAATCGATATGGGATTGTATTTGAACACTCCTTTTCAAATCGAACTGGCTATGGTTCAATTCAGACTTACTTTGTCATCTATGTTCGATACGTTTTTCTACAAAAATTTTTTGTCTAAACTAGTACAAACAAACATGAAATCCACCCTAGATGTACGCATGTAGAAATTCAGGATTCAATGGGATGGAGAGGCTCCGTTTAGTCATTGAAAAAAATTGGACAAGCCAATTAGATTTAAGTTCTTATAAACTATAATTTTTTAGTTGCACAAAGTTTTAAAACTTTCATACCTAACAAAGTTCTTACAATTGCAGTCACCGCTGTGGATAAGACAGTATTATAATTCATGTTCTTGATTACATTATAAGGACCATCGTGAATCTCAACCTCAATAGTGTTTATGATAAAATCGTTGAAAACATGCAAAATAGTTTAATTGCATTTGAAGCTCACAGCCACAACACAAAAATTGACAGATTATTACAGGAGTCAATTTCAATAAGAAAGTTATTGTAATTTCATTTTCTGACAATTAAACTACGAGTCTTACAGCTTACTCTAATAAAGGACAAGTTGCAAATTTTATTTTATTTTTTAGTAATTTTAATCATTAAATTTATGATTATATCAATTGTAATCCCTAAAATATGAAGATATCAAAACTTATGAGTGGTATTTGTAATTAGCCTCAAACTTTATAATTGTGTAAAGACGATGCCTATAATGTTTGTAAATTACATACAAAACCCCCGAAATTGATATAATTTGCGTTGTTGCCTCCCAATTTTTAAATGTTGTAAACATCATATCCTCAAAGTTTAAGAATCGCTTGATAGGCCCCTGAACTTCAAAACCGTTTATATTTGATTATAATACTCGTTAATATTTTATATGTATTCATAGTTTGTATTTGACTCATTAACCTTAAAAAGATATAATGATTATGTCTCTGAACTTTGAAAATTATAAAAATAACGCATAGATTATCAAAATCATTTATATGAAAAAAGACAAAAAAACATCACTATTTACCCGAGGGTCATTCTTGAACGATTTTGAAACTTTGGGAGCTTTAAACAAAATTAAATTATATTCATTTTCTTTACACTATTTTAAATATCAGGATTAATGTTATAATTTTCTCAAAAACTTATACTCATATTTTACAATTTTTGATAAAATAAATACTTAAAATTTATTATATATGATATAATTAATCCCTAAAGTTTTTAATTTTTGCAATTGAGATTTTCGATAAAAATCAAATTTCGATTATCGATTTTACCACTTTAACAAATATATTTGCTAAATGTTACAAACTTGAAGTATCAAATTTGTCATTGTTCTCATTTTCTCACAAATAATAACATCATTTTCTAAATATATGGTGAAGAAGAATGTCGCCTTCAGTAAATAATGACGCTCAAATTTCAATGAAGGACATAGATCTTAGTATCAATCTGTTAAATTTTCGATATACCGGAAATTTCGGGCGTACCGGATTTAGCCGGTATTTTGGTAAAATACCGGTCGGTACGGGTATTTTGCGGGTCGGGTCAGATTTTGGTTTAAAAAAATAAAATATGAATATTTTATAACTTAATTTATTTTAATATTTCGGTACATATCCAGTATATCGATCCAATGAGCTTGTTTGGTATATCGGTCGGTACCAGTTTTTAAAATATTGCTTAGAGCATGTCTCAAATGCACTTGTGTTATGCTTTAGCTTTTTGGCCATGGCAACGAAGAAATCCTTCATTAGAAATTAGAATGACACGATGAGGTGGTAAATAATTGCAATTATGGGCCTTAAGGCCCAATTCATATCATAAGAAGAAGCATGAGTTGGGCCTAATTGATGAGCGGGCCCAATTGAAGTCCGGAGACATATTTAAGGTGGCAATACTAAGTATTTTTGTTCTATGGAAATGTGGTTTAGGGGGTTGTCAATGAATCTAATTGAACCAAACTTAGGCGTTTTATTAAGGTTTGAATTAAACTCAAAATCTTCAAAGTTCAGTTCAAGGTTATATTCAAGTTCATTAACTAAAAAAATTATAATTCAAGATTCAATTCAAGTTCGGCTCAACTTCGAGTTCAAGGTTATTCATTCACAAATTAGCTCGACTCGGTCCATTAAAAATTTTGAAATTCAAAGCTTGGTTTGTTAAAATATTACATTGATTCAAATATCATTTCGATATAAGATTGATATGCTAAGTTTATTAATTATTATATTTTATAAAATAATATATTTCAAAATAATATTTTATAATAACACTAAAAACTATTAGATTATTCTTAACATGATAATATATTGTATCGTATTTTAATTAATTATTTTTAATATTCTCAAATTAATTTAATATTGTTACTTAGTTATTATAAAAATATTTAAAAACAATAAACAGTTTAAATCGATTCGGTTTGAAACGGTTTGATTTATCCGGTTCGGTTTAAAACATACGTTTCGCACAACTTTTTGGCAAAATGTTTCAAAGCATTTTGGATTGCATAATTGCATTTGTTCGCAAAACAACGAGGGAACAATAGAGAATTATCCAATTTGGCCCATAGATTTGATCGTAACAAATCCAATTGTTTGCCTACATTTCAAATTTGATATCAAATTTAAAAAATAATTTTCATATTTTGAAGATCAAAAAATTAAGGTCAATAAGGAAGAGCAAATCAGTAAGAAAACTGACAACTTAAAAATTACAGATCGTTAGTAGAATATCAAAAGAAAAAAAAAGATCCCCTAATCAGAGTAACTATGACAAAAAAGCTTCATCTGGATAATGACCATAGCTCTTTCTTGATAATCATCATTGGGGATATATCGAAGCAGAAAAAATAGCATTGCCGAAGGGATAAATTACTAAAGAACATGAAAAACATAGCAAAACTATTTTGGGGAGAAACTGGAATCAAGAAAAATCGCCGCTGCTACGAATTAGGGCTTGAAACAAACGGCAGCGAATATTTTTTATATACGGGCTACAACTATAAATGGGCCCTTAATCCACTGAAGTTTTCGAAATTAATTTTACAATATAATTAATATCTGATTTATTCGAATTATTGAGGAAATCTTAAATTTCATAAAGTATTTAAAATGAAAATTTATATTTTAAACGTTTCCATAGCTTTTACTTGACATGTTCACCTTGAAAAGATTTAATGGTTATATTTCTAAACTTTGAAAATTTTAAAAATAACACATAAATTATCAAAATCATTTATACAAAAAAGACGAAAACCGATATTATTCACTCGAGGATCATTACAAACTTTAGAAGCTTCTCATACAATTTACAAACTTTGAGGACATTAAATTTACATTATTTTAAACATTAGGAACTAATTAAGCAATTTTAGAATGTCATGTTATTTGTGAGTTAGGTAATGTATTTAACATTTTATGTAGTAGAGTCAATTATTAACATTTTTAAAAAAATCATATACTTCTAACAATACTAAACAAATGGTTTATACTTGCAATCCATTATTTTAATAAATAATTCAATATTGTACTAGAATAGAGCCTATTTAGAATTGAATATTGCTTTATTATCAAATAAAACATAATGTGAATGTTTTATTTTCTAATAATATGTAAGCTAACTTGATTTAAGATGCATAATATGACGTACATAGTTGTTTGTCTACTCTTAATTTTGATGAAATATAAAGTAACAACCATTTTATAGTAGGATCAACAAATGCTTTTAATTTTGAGTTTTGATAATGATAAGATAATAATTCAACTATTTCAATATCGATAACGAAATTTTATGGGACAAAGATTGGTAATATATTTCATAGAAAATTCGGTATTTGATATCATATTCCATAGTTTTTAAAAATGGTTAGATCAGTGAATTAGAGAGATCTAACACGGATCAAGTCGGATAGTGATCTCGTTTAAAAATATTTTAGAGAGTTTGTTTTAGATCAGTCAATTTTTTAATTATTAGGAATTTAATTGTTGTGGGAACACGAGCGATATATGAGGTTGACTCTACAATGCGTGAGCTTACGTCATTGGGAGAGCATAGCTCTACCTTGGTTTCCTCTATAATAATCAAAGGATACAAGTACAATCATGAGATAATGATAATCCGAATGAAAACGATATGAAAAACGATCGAATCCACTCCGTCGCGCCGTGGACCAAGCTAGTCGCAATTTTTTGACAAAATCTCGCGAGTACATACGAAATGTCGCGACCATGTGTGCAATCTCGCGGATGAGGGCGAAAAGTCGCGACTCCATGGAGTAAGTGACGAAAATCCGCGAGTGAGGGGGGATGTGACGAAATCTCGCGACTACGGACATGGATGCATATTCTCGCGACTTTTTGAGCGAAATGTCACGAGTCATGGGTTTCAATGTCACGACTAGGCTAAAAACTCGCGAAACTGGGAGCTTTGGCAAGCGTGCCAAGAATCTGAACTATTTTCTGAGGCTAGGATCTTGTATTTATAGAAAAACTCTGCCAAATAAGTCAACTTAGGGTCCAAAAACACAGTCCTAATCAAATTAGCCAAACTTACTTAGAAAATATTCAATGGAACCGGAATAAGTTTCATAGCGTCCCGGAACTTCAAAAATGCACCCCGATCGAACATGAATAACACGTAATGCTGAGAAAATACCTAAGAATACTCTTTTACCAGTTGATTGTCTCCAAATGCTTAGGATGTAGCAAAAAATATAGCGTAAGGTCGCCAACGAGCTCTGCGAATGCCAAATTACAAAAATACCCCTAGCATCATTTCCGAACAAAATCATCCAGAACAGCTCAAAATACCATCAGAATCCTCATACGTACGCCCGGGATGCCCAAATGACGATATTACCCCCGAAATCACATCAAAGATAAATATAATAGAAAATCAAAGATATCATTTAACCACGTCAGACGATCCCCGGGATTATCATAATTACATAAATAACTCAGGTAATATCAGATAGTCAAATGGATTTTAAAAAATACATATATTTAAAGTATTAATATTTAATTATTAACTAAATTTGAACCCTATTTTTTTGTTAATTTTGTTGTATAGACCAAAATTCTGATTTTTTTCCAATTTTGTGGCATATGTGCCAAATTTTAGATACAAATATACCAAATTTAGGCACACGAGGCCCAATTCTAATCAATTGAATTGGTTTTGATGTATATTTACCATTTAAATCATGTCCGGACAAATTTCTGATATGATTACTGAAATTCTATATCGGAATTAGCACAACGGAAGCAATACATGAATTCATCATTACAATGAATAATCTGAAGAACACCAAAAAACCCGAGAGAATGATCTTCAGCTTGATCATAAGAAGATGGGGAGTTGAACGTATTCTTCTTCTTACTCAGACTAGGACCACACTTCATATTTATAAATGAAGTTTGAACTAATTGCAAATTCACCCATCATGAAATTGCAATTGAGTCCCCAAGAATTCTATATATTAATAGTTGACACTCACATTATAATATTAAATGACTATGGTCTATATCATAATATTGATCACCAAATTAGACATTAACCTTAGTACGGTAACGATAAATGTGATTAAATACTTATATGTACGTACACATACATAATAGTATATATAAGAAGATAACACATAATATTTAATCTGTATTATTAGAATCAATATTCTAACAATTTCATGTTAATGTTGCTCAGGATGAGAAGATTTTTTAGATGATTCGACCCATCTGAACCGATTCCAAAAATTATTTGATATACATATTCAAATTTATTAGAGATGTTCACCCCTAAAACCGCCATAAGGAAGGTTGACATTTGGAGTTGAATAATTTAGACAAGTTAATAAAGAAGCATAAATATAACACGAAGGAATGAATAAATTATTGGCGACTCATTAAATCTAATTGCGTCATCCGCTTATTCCAATTTGGTTCTATTTGTGGTCTTTGTATTTCTATTAAATGAAACTTAATATAGATATTAATTTCAAGTCTTAAATTTAAAGTCAAAATTTATGACTCATACTTTTTTAAGTTGGAAACCACAAATTTAAATTGTATAAATTTAACAAGAGAGTATATTATATAGGTAAAAAGTATGGTAATATTAAATGTATTTGCTTAGCAAAAGTGAATATAAATAAGAAATGAAGAATAATAAAACTTTTACATGAGAAATCATTTATTGAATCATTGATGTATTGAGCAACATGAAAAATCTTGTATTAATTCCATATGCTCAACATGGTTAATTCCAAATGCTCAATTTAAAATTAGTCAAATTATATTATTTATTTCATATATGAATTTATTGAATATAAATCAAGAGTCTGTATTTTATGCAAAAACACACAATAAATAGGAATATTGCGTAAATTATATGAAATTTATAGTCTTTTGCGTTTCATAAATGTGGACACTTTTTATCACACATTATTTTTATTTACCAAACTAGAACGATGATAAGTTTTGGCAAATTTGACCGTTTTACGCAAATTTAACAATACTTTCGCATTTACTCATTTTGTGGTATGTTTTTGTTTTAAATTTATGTATCTTNTCCCTTATAAACTAGAATATTTATATTTCCACAACCGATGTAAGACAATATTTCAACACTCTCCCTCAAGTCGAACTGGCCTTTTGTCCGGTTTAGACTTGGTTCAATATACTCGGTAGTGCTTGAATCATATGTCGATCTATTTTTGTCGAATAAATCCGATGCGCTTTCTACCAAATTTATCTTTTTTGTCTAAATCGGTATGGACCAGCTCGAAACTCACCATACAGCTCCGATACCGTGTAGAAATTCAGGATTCAATGGCCGAGGAGTGTAGTCCAGTCCGTAAGAGAAGTAAATCACATTAAAAAGACTTGGGTCAAGTCAATTACTTATGATACCACTTCCCTTATAAACTAGAAGATTTATACAAATTTTATTCAAAATTTGTTTAATTTTGGTAACTTAAACTAATTCATCCATTGATTTAACATCTTCCTTAATTTGAGGTTTGACTCGATCTACTCTTAATTAAACTGAATCATTTCCGTTATTACCTGTTATGGTCCATTTTTAGGGTTACCAACAGTCGTCCGTTTCGTTAAGAAACGAACTCGGTTTTAATTTGTTTGTTGTGAGGAAACGATTAGGTAATGCAAATAAAGAAATATGCAAGGCAATTTAGAGTGGAAAACCCCGGGAAATGGGGAAAAAATCACTTGACTAAGAGTATGAAAAGCTCTTTGTCGATTTACTAATCAAATAGTTGCCCATTACAAAAGACAGCAGAGATTTATGAAGATGACGAGGTATAAGAAAGCGATAAGAATTTCAGCAGGGTAACAACATTTACGCGTCCAAAAAGTCCTGCTAATTCCGTCGTCAAGCCTAGTATTTATTGAGCTGAGGGCGTGTGTAATCCACGCCCTGTAACTGCCTCTGACAAGTTTGTTGAAGGGTGTTGTCGCACGATATAAAACGTGGTTGGGACCAAAGCGTGGTCTGTGTGGCCTGACCCGAAGCGTGGTAAACGTGTGGAGGCCCGGAGCGTGGGCTATAACTGTTCGGACCGAATCATGAGGTCACTTATCAGACGCTTCTTATTTCGTCAAGGCCAGTTTCGGTCCTAAACATGGAACATCGGGCCAGTTATCTCAAATATGCTAAGTTGAGGACTTTGGGCCGCGCGAGTTCGCCCTTTGTTACCTGGGTCGGCTCAATCGTAATTTAGGCTTACCAATTGCAAGGTACATGATCCTAGAGTTCTAATCACTAGCCCCTCGGGCTTGGTTGCCATCGCAGAGGAGACACAAGGCCGATCCCGCAATGTTGTATACGTCCGGGAAAATATAGGACCGAGCCCGCTTGAAATGAGTATCCAAAGGACCGATCCTTCACTTAGCCAATTTGAGATGTGGATTTTGATTTCAAAATATTATAACGTTCATTTTTGTGTTACTTCTATCTAAATATTAACGTCCAGACCTACGCCTTTCCGTATTCTGTTACTCAACAAGCGTGATGAGTGTGTACAGATTGCAACCGCCTATGGTAACCCTACGTGGCAGGTTATAATTGGTCGGGAAATTACTATTTAAATCGGGGTTTCAGGTACTGATCATCCCCATCGTCATTTTGCGAAGAAAAATCGTTCACGACAAACTCTCTGCATCTTCGTTCTTGCCTACGTTTAAACTCCCTCCTACCGATTTTCACTAAGGTAATAGCCATGGCCCCTTATAGAATGAGATACCCACTATGTATAGGTTTTCGATTCCTGCTCATTACTCCATCTAGAAGGGACGGGAAGATGTTCCCTGCTTCCTTCCAGCGAAAATAAACGATTCGGCGAGCGTTATTCCTGTCAGTTATGCCTCCCTGAAGTGTGGGTTATGTTTTCTGTTACACCCGTTCATAGCGTCCGTACTTAAGGAAATCCATTGCCCGACCTTTGCATTATTTCGGGGTAGCTATGTGTATATAGTGACGTTTATCTTTTATTGCCACAAACAGAAAATGGCCCCGACCTTAGAACACTTTTTTAACTTGTTCTTGGTCGGATCCCTAAGGGGTAAGGGTCTATTAGGATGTCGTAGGTTGTATTACATAGCGATACGCACCAAAGAGTGTGCTATAGTTGATAAGGAAGAATCGCTTCATGCGTGGGAGTCTTGTTATGTGTGGATAACAGTTTATAAGGAGGATATGTTAAAGGTGTGGCCACTTATAACTCACCCACGTATAGGTCAGTTGGACCGAACTAGGTTCAACCTTTTCCGTCCGGATATCGCAAACACACTTGCGATGTTTCATCCCACCGAAGCACATCTTAAACGGGTAGAGTTGCTTCGGGAGGAGAGACTGATAGAAATAGGGGTCTCGGGTATGACCAGAGCCCCATCCCCGAAGGGAATTTTTTCTTGTTCAGATCTATCCGAAGGATCGGGTATGAAGTTAATTTTTATTTCGTCACTCAGTGATCTTTATATATTTATCTTGCAGATTCAACCGAAACGATGCCGAGCTTAAGATTCAAGCGTTTGGCTGCCGCTTTGGCCCTCCCCTCTGGAGGACGGCAAGGAGCAACAAGTAGTGCGGAGCCATCTGAATTAGCGATAGGGGGTACGCTGATTCCATCGGGGTTGTCCACTGGAGGGAACCCCCCGATCCAGGCCACCAGCGCAAGCACATTAACCCTACGCTGCTCTGGGCAGTCCTCAGCAGGCAAAGGACTCGCACTTTGGGTATTTGGAGTGGTGGAGGAGGTGATAACGACTAGGATTCGCTCTTTGAGTCTATCCAGCCTTAACCAGATCGGAAATAGTTCTCCTATCAATGCTAACACAATTGATTTGTTGATGCAGGGAGCCGTTCCCGTGGAGAAAGTTCTCCCCGGCCCCAACCTTAAGGCAAACGTCTCTCTGCCCCCTATTCCCTTGGGAAAAGGGAAAAAAACGACCGAAGCTAAAGCCCCGAGGGTTTTTAAAAGACTGAAGAAAGGAAGGGATGCTTCGGTCCCTACCAAGGGGATCATTTTGGAGGACCGTGCCTCGGGCCCTAAGACCAACTCCGATTGGGGGATTACCTTGGAACTGTTGGATATGTTTAAGAGAGGGGAGAAATTGGCCTCCTGGAGGAGTGCCTTCATTGAAGACTTCCGCCTCTACGGGGAACAGAACCTACACAATGTTTAACCAGACATGTATGAGGAAGAAATAATCGAGGGTTTCCTTGACCTCGCAACTAAGGTAAGTTCCCTTGATATTAAGGCCCGAAAGTTTATGTTCTGATCTTAATGTCTTATGCAGATGCTGAGGAAAGGTTTCACAACTGCGATCACCATGGAAAAGAACGAGGGTTGACCAGGTTGTGTCCCAAAAAGTCTAAGATCAACTTGACATTGTAAAAAGGTAAGTTGACATCAAACATGATGAACTGGTCGCGGTACGAGAGGACCGAGACCGGTTGGATAGTGAACTGTTAAGAGCTGGGACGGAAATCTCACTCTTAATAGATCAAGTCTCTGAGCTGGACAAGAAAGGAAAAACAACTCAAGAGGAAATGGAGGCCAAGCTGCATGCCAAAAACGATGAAATCAACCAAGTCCAAGCTCGGGCCCAGGAGAAGATGAATAAACTCAACGAACTTCTGCTTCGGGCCCAAGAAGAAAATGCGAGCTTGGAGGAGGAGTTGGCTAGAACCCGTACTTCGGCAGAAAGTTCGGTCCGGGAAGCGGTCATAGGATTCGCTCGGTCCCATTTGTTATTCGCTTTGGCGGATAACATACATGGGATGTATATTGCTAAGTACCTAGATAACATGCACGATCAGGTTACAAAGCAATTCGGGCTTTTCCTTGAGGACGAGAGGTGGAAGATGATCGAACATCTGGAGAAGGATGAGAATTTTCAAGTAATCCCATCTTTGGAGGAGCCCGTTCTGAAGGACAATCCATTCTTCTACCTCTTCAAAGAAAAGGAAAGAGGGGTCAACCAGAAGGTGGCCGATCAAGAGGAAGAGCTGAAGCAGCTCGCGGCCCGGACCGAACCGAAGGAACAAGGAATGGAGGATAAGGAAGATGGGCAGGATAGTTAGAATTACCTTGTATTATTATCCATGATTCGTTCCTTATAATTAAAGTTTTTTTTCCTCTCCATTCCTTCTTTTTAAAGTCAGAATAAGGTTGTTATAACTGACCTTTTAAAATAATCAAGTGTGTTTGGTATAAACGAGTGTGTTCAGCCACTAAGTGTAAGATCGAGGCTGGCTATAGAGTGCAAACTCATCGGTCCCGACTTACACTTGGTTCGATTTGATTGGTTTTAACTGGATTAATCATTTTACATTGTGTTTGAATCACTCTTATTTCGTCTTTGGGATCATAGTTGAATTGGAAAGGTGCGGCCTGGGTTCATTATGAGTCTCATAGCAAGCTTCGGTCAAACCTTGGTTCTATCGAAGTCTCGTAGGTTGTATTGGCCGAGCTCTGGTTCTGCATGTCCCACATTAGGTCCAAACTTGTATTTTGATAGGCTGACTCTCATTCATTCTTTTGTAGCAAATTTCATAAGTACAAGGGATGTTTCCGAAGTATGAAAGCCGTTGAAGGGGATATTTAGTTCGTAGTGAGTTCTGGGAGAATCGTAACTCATTCTTGGGACCTGGCAAGCATAGAAGCATCTGACTTGTCAGAGCGATCACTGCAACTTGGGAGCCTTGCGGATAAGTAGCTTCGATCACCAGTCCAGACTCGTCCTAAACCATCCGACTCCAAAGTCGGTCCATCATTTAATTAGAAACAGTTTGTATTATACTTATTTGTGATTTGCTTACGTTTGGAGGAATGTGTATTTATTGAGTCAGAACTATTAATAAAAAATTTACAAGAAATACCGCATTAGATTCATGACGTTCCAAGTTTCTAGCTTATATGCACCATATTCCAGTTTCTTCAGTACCCGATACGGTCCTTGCCAATTTCTGTCCAGCTTTCCGACGTTCCCCTGCACTTTTATGCTTCTAAGGACGAGGTCGCCTTTAGATAATTCCCTTGGGATGACTCGTTTGTTATGGGCCCGTTCCATAGTTCGCTGATAGGAACACATCTGCGCGTAAATCACATCTCTCTTTTCCTCGATCATTTCGAGATCCAACAATCTCCTTTCACTGTTCATATGCTCATTGTATTGAGATATTCGGGGTGATCTGATGGTTACCTCCGCCAGGCTAATTGCTTCGGACCCATATACTATTGAGAATGGTGATTCTTGGGTCGTTGAGCGAGGTGTAGTTCGGTACGCCCATAGGACCTCATAGTTATGTTCGGGTCATTTTCCTCCAAAATCTTCTAACTTGGTCTTCAATCCTTTCAGGATAACCTTGTTAGATACCTCCGTAAGTCCATTAGTTTAGGGATGGGCCACTGATGAGAAATGATGGGCGATGCCCAACTTAATACAGGAATTCCGAACGTTTTCCCCTCGATACTGGGTCCCATTGTCTGATATGAGGGCTCGGGGTACCCCGAGGCGACTCACAATATTTCTCCATAAGAAGTGTTTTACGACCTTCTCTGAGATAACGGCCACTGCTTCTGCTTTAATCCACTTTGAGTAATATTCAACTGCCACAATACCGAATTTCCTTTGTCCTATTGATCGAGGAAAAGGTCTGAGATATCAATTCCTCATCTATTAAATGGACAAGGCAACGGGGTCACCGATAAGGGAGCCCCAGACAGTTGTAGGACCGGAGCATGATATTGACATATGGCACAACGTTTGGTATACTTCTTGGCATCTCCAAGCAATGTCGGCCAAAAGTATCCGGCTCTGATGACCCGATGATATAAAGATCAAGCCCTGAGTGAATACCACATATCCCTTCATGAACATAATTCATGACAGCTTCAGCCTCTATAGGGGATAGACAACGTAACAGCGGGCCGTCAAAACTCTTTTTAAACAATCGTCAGTCAATTAGAATATATATCTTAGCCCAGATTTCTATTTTTCTGGCATCTTACTTGTCTTCAGGAAGATAGCCGTTTGTTAAATACTTAATAAAGGGGTACATCCAATTGGGTTCCCAGGAGATTCAGTGGTGCTAATATTCAGGTCATGGAGTTCGTGGCATAAAGCCCCAATTCCTTCAACTGACTGCTCGGTCACTGATATCTCGACCGAAGGTCGGTCCTGAATATGGACCGAAATAGTGCTCGGTCCCATGTCAGGTATGCCTGCGGCCAATCTGGCAAGTCTGTTAGCAACCTTATTATGCTCTCATGGCACATGGCCAAGAGAAAAATTCACTTAACTTTTTGAATAATTCCAGGACTTTGGCATAATATAATTTCATCATCGAATCATGAGTTTCAAATCTACCTGAGAACTGTTCCACCACTAACTTTGAGTCTGAAAACATTCGCACTCTGCTAACTCTCATTTTTCGGGCCAAGGTCATTCCCGATAATACAACTTCATATTCCACCACATTATTTGTTCCAATAAATGAAAACTTAACTGCATAATGAATAAGATCACCTTGTAGTGTTGTATGGGTAATGCCCGCCTCTCTTCCTCCGATGGTCGATCCATCTACATGGAGAGTCCAACGATCATCCTCTTGGTTTAGAAATATGGCCGATCGGATCATTTCAACCACAAAATCAGCGAGAACCTAGCCTTGATCGCCATTCGGGTCAAAAATTCCAGATACATAGCGCTGAGTTTAATAGCTCATTTCGCTAATCTCTCCTTTAGATCTGGTTGCTTAAGAACCACTATCAGAGGCTGGTCAGCGTAGACATAAACCGTTCGGCCTTCAAAATAATGTTTCAACTTAGATACAGCCTTCTTCAAAGCAGCATGAACTTTTCCAATGTAGTATATCTAGTTTCAGCATACACCAAAGAGTGATTCACATAATAAATAGGTCTGTGAACATCATCTCGGATGGTTACCAGAGCTGCACTTACGGCAACTTCTGATATCGCTAGATATAGGCCCAAAGGTTCATCACAAGTTGGGCTCACCATCACTAGGAGAGTGCTTAAATAAGTGTTTAGATCTGAGAAGGTCCGATCGCACTCTTCGGTCTAGTCTAGGTGACTTTCTTTTCTTAGCACTCTGAAAAAGGGCAGAGCCCGATCTGTGGATCTAAAAATAAATCTGATTAGCGCAGCAAGTCGGCCAGTAAGCCTCTGAAATTCTCTTTTGTTTCTTGGAGGTTGCATATCAATAATCGTCTGCACTTTCTCAGGATTAACCTCTATACCTTTATCTGAAACATGGTATCCTAAAAATTTTCCACTTCGGATCCCGAAGCAGCATTTGTTTGGATTTAGTTTGAGCTTATATTTGAGGCATACTTCAAAACAACGAAACAAATAAGAAATATGGTCTTCATCATTCATAGACTTAACAATCATATCATCAACATACACTTCCATCATATGGCCTATTAGATCTCTAAGGATTTTGTTGACTAACCTTTGATATGTTGCTCCAGCGTTTTTCAAGACGAATGGCATAAACACATCAATAAACGCCATCTTCGGTCATGAATGATAACATTTTTTTATCTTCCTCAGCCAGGAAGATTTGATGGTACCTGGAGTAAGCGTCCATAATACTCATCATTGTGATGCTAGACACAACATCCACCAATCGGTCAATATGTGGCAGTGGGAACGGATCCGACTCGCAGCTTTTGTTGACGTCGGTGAAGTCAATTCACATCCGCCATTTCTCATCTGCCTTGGAAACCACTACTGGGTTCACAACCCATTCAGTATATTGGATCTCACTAATAAACCCCGACCGTATTAATTTGTTCACCTCAGCCCGGATAATTTCGATTTTTTCGGGAGAATAATGTCTCCTATTCTACCTAACAGGCTTTGTGTCAGGCTCAGTGTTGATCTGATGCTCACTATCGGATCGGTCAATCCCCGGAACATCGTCTGGGGTCTAGGCGAATATATCCACATGGCTTCTTAGCAAGTGAATCATATCTTCTTCAAAAACGAGGGCTAGATGTACCCCGATGCAAGTAGTTTTGGTTGAGTCATCCTCAACCAGATTAATAAGTTTGAACCCAACGGGTTCCATGGCTTGCCTCGAGTGCGGCGGCTCTTCAAGCAAATCCACCCGGGCCCTATTAATAGGTACCAAAGTTCGGAACGAGCTCATGTAGCATTGCCTTGCTACTTTCTAATCCCCCTTTACAGAAATGACTCCATGAGCGGAGGGAAATTTGAACATCATATGATAAGTAGAAGGGACCGCTTCGAACTTACTGAGGCCGGTCCGTCCGATAATGGCGTTGTAAGCCAAGTCGACTTCAACGATGATGAATTCCAAGATCTCCGATCGGTCCCTGGATGGATCTCCTAGTGTGACTGGGAATAAAATTTTCCCGCATGGAATAACACTCCTCTGGTCGAATGCCAAGAGAATTATATTAGCGATCGGAAGATCGTGAGCAATAGCTCCTAGCATCTCCGCTACTTTGCGCTTCATCAGATTGCACGAAGCCCCGGTGTCCACCAAGATCTTGTGGACCCGACGATTACCAATGATTCCAGTGATGGTGAGGGGATCATCGCATGGATCGATAATCCCCTCCCGGTCAGCCATAGTGAAAGTAATATCCTCCCCGAAGGAAGGGGACCGCTCAGTTGGATCATACTTAACCAACACCACAAATTCGGAGTTCTCAGTCGAGTCTCCGCGCGCTAATCTCTTTTGGTCCCGGACCGAATCATTGATTCTCAAACCTTCGGAGATAACATAAATATTCCCGGCTACTTCTCTAGGTGCCACCTCGTTTTGAGGAGGTTGGGCCCCCGTTTCGGTAGGTGGAGGAGCGGGTTGCTCCTGTCTTCCACCTTCAGTTTGCGGGGCTCTGCCGTCACGGCCCCGCCACCTTCTTCTTAGGCCTTGCCCACGGTTCTCTCGATCGTGCTGGCCTCTATCTTGCTCTGGCGCAGGAGACCTTCGGTCTTCCGTCCGATCATTATAAGTTCGGGGTTGTCCTCGATTATCCCTTACCCGCCGCCTGTGACGATCGTCACCCTGATGGCCCCTTCGGGGAGATTAAGTTCGATTGCCCTTCTAATCGTTCCGATCGGGCCTTTCTTTATTCATTGCCGCTACTGTCTCTTTCAACAACGGGCACTTCAAGGTCGGGTGATCGCGGTTGTGATGTAGCTCGCAATACACTGATTGTCCTCCTGCTTCGGGGGGACGTTTTTCTCAGTTACAGCCGCTACTTCTCGCGGCTGCTTCTTAGGGTAGAAATCTTTATGATCACCTACAGGTTCAGAATTCCCGCCAGGCTTCCGATAGCACAATCTCAGCGCTTCATCCACCTTGATATACTTATTGATTTTCTGAAAAGCTTTCCTAAGGTGGATGGTGGGCTCTTCACCAAACTGGCCGAAAGGCCGCACGGTTCCAAGACCTGTTGTAGAATATCAATCTTGTCTCGGATCTCCAGCTTGATTCCCCGAGCGGTCCTATTGTATTTCTCCATGAAGAATCGAAAACTCTTTTGTGCCGGGATAAACTTCAGCTGATATAGTTCCTGCATGTTTCGGGGCGGTCCTACATTTGGAGCAAACTACTCAGAGAAAGCCAAAGAAAATCCGCCATACGACTGTATGGATAGGGCCGGCAAATTTTTGAACCAGGTTCGTGCATCGCCTTGTAATCCTGCCGCGAAGATGCAGCACTTCAGTGAATCTGAGGCCGAACCGTTCCCATGCGCAACTCAAAATCAGCAACGTGATCGATTGCATCTCCGTCACCGCGAAAAGTTGGCAACCCCTCGGGGTTGCGATAGTGTCGATCTGGGACTGCCGCCCAGATTTCTTTGGAAAAAGGGAGCATCAAATCTCCCAAAGCGGCGGATACGCCTTCAGATTGCTGGGTTGACATCTGGACCGCATGTAGATTATGCCACCAATCGTCATCCTTATTCAGCCTGATCGGGGCCTCCGTTGCCCTGTTGCATAAACCATGGTTGCGCCCCAGATCGGGCCCGCAATACCTTAGCGCATGCATGCTCTCCTACTCCCTGGTGAGCTCGTCAATACGTCTTTGCATCTGCTCCTGATCATTTCCAAGAAAGGGAGGTGAAGCTCTAGCTGGGGGAGGAGGGGTAGACCGATATCTCGGCCTCCTCATCGTTACGCCGCGCCTAATAATTTCCTCATCATCAGAGCTATGCGCATCAGGGTCGCTCTCGTACTCTCTACTTCTCGGAACAAGGCTTGAAATATCTGGTGGTTCTGTTCCACTTCTCTCCAACGTAATCTCCAGTACCATCTTCATGACAACAGCTTCCAGATCATGTAGAGAGAATGTTGGGGCTGGGAGATTGTTGGGAAGCACGTCACTGTCGTTTGCCGAAGTTCCAGTTGTCATGCCTTTGATTATCATATCTCTGGTAGAAACCTCGAATGGGAATAAAGAATCGTCCCCACGGACGGCGCCAAACTGTTATGGTCCCTTTTTAGGGGGTACCAACAATTGTCTAGTTCGTTAAGAAACGAACTCGGTTTTAATTTGTTTGTTGTGAGGAAACGATTAGGTAATGCAAATAAAGAAAGAGGCAATGCAATTTATAGTGGAAAACCCCTGGAAATAGAAAAAAACCACTTGATTAAGAACATGAAAAACTTTTAGTCGATTTATTAATCAAACAGTTGTCCATTACAAAAGACAACAAAGGTTTATGAAGATGACGAAGTATAAGAAAGCGATAAGAATTACGGCAGGGTAACAACATGTTCTTACGCATCCAAAAGGTCCTGCTAATTCCATCGTTAAGGCTAGTATTTATAGAGCTTGGGGCGTGTGTAATCCACGCTCTATAACTGCCTCTGACAAGTTTGTTGAAGGTTGTTATCCCACGATGTAAAACGTGGTTGGGACAGAAGCGTGGTCTGCGTGGCCTGGCCCGAAGCGTGGTAAACGTGTGGAGGCCCGGAGTGTGGGACGCGTGGGCTGTAACCGTTTGGACCGAATCATGAGGTCACTTATCAGATGCTCATTATTTCGTCAAGTCCAGCTTCGTCCCTAAACATGAAACATCGGGCCAGTTATCTCATATATGCTAAGCTGAGGACTTTGGGCAGCGCAAGTTCGACCTTTGTTATCTTGGTCGGCCCAATCGTAATTGGGTCTTACCAATTGTAGGGTACCTGGTCCTAGAGTTCTCATCATTACCGATGTCCTCAGAGTTTTCATTTCCTCTCCGTTTCGGGACTCATAGCTTGATAAATGGCCACGATACCACCACCAAAACCAATTATATGATTTATATCACTTCAATACATGTACAACTTTACTTCACAATACATTGATTATTTTACTTCTGAAGTGTTTTTTACGGGTTTTGCAATGATTTGTTTGTATTATTTAATTTTGACTCATGGACTTAGAGTAGGAGAAGACTGCGGGAAGAAAGTGTTGGGAAAAACCTTCCCTTTCACTCCCTGATACGATTATATGCGATGAGAACCATGTAACCGAGAACTTCGAAACAATTATTTTGGTAGCTTTCTGATACGATTTTGTTGGTTTGAGAACGAGTCTTTTAATAGGAAACCGGAGTAATCTCGGAGAAAACCCTCGGAATCTATTGATTGATCCAATACACTAACTCGCAGGTTTAATATACAAGGAATAAGAAGCAAATTACAGAAACAAAAAGATGAGGAATTTGGGTATGATAGCCTTACTCTCGGGATGCCCAGATTGTATTATGAAGAATTTGTGGAAAAGAATAAATCTAGAAAAGGAAATATCTTCTTTCTAGGTTGTGATTTCCTGATTCAATAAATCGAATTTTGAGAAAGGGAAAATCTCTTTTCGGGGTTCTTTTATTGATTCAAAGAATTAAATATAACAAATATATATGAGTCATATATATAAAGAAACTCATGATTATCTAACTTAAATTTAAATATAATATATATGGTATATATCTACAAATAAATAATAACAAGCTTATGTGGATATTATATAAATAAATTCATGATTACCTAAGTAAAATATATAACTAATATATATGTTAGATACCTATTATTTAATATAGAATATATATGATATATTTATTTTCTAATACTCTCCCTCAAACGTGGCATGCGTAAGTTTACCATGCGAAGCTTGCCGGTTAAATAATTGAACATCTCTCGAGAAAGACTATCTCTCAATATGTGAGGGAGTTGCTCATTAGTCCTGATATTCATTATGATTGTCCCAATTACTCTGTATTCAATTTCACTCGTCGATTGCGCCAACACTTCCCTCTTCTTTGACCGGCATGAGATTGGTTTCCATGCAAGTTGGTTGAAATTACATGTCATGGATAGTCGAGGTCGAGTTCGCATGTTGACATCCAAGGTAGATTGTTCGGTTGACTTGATGTCAACTGATGCACGTTCATTCGGTATACTAGCAATTGACTGAGGTTCTACGATCGGTAATTCATCGATATATAAGGTTGTCTCTGTCCCTTTCAAGTCTAGCTCAACCATAGGCAAGACATTATTTGGTGCAATCCCAAACATTGTGTTCTCAATCAACATCTCGTCACCCATCACGATGGTGTCGACATCTTGTCGATCATTGCAATGGTGTCGACTTTTTTTCGATTGTCGCGATCGTTTTTCGGTGTTGATCGTCGTGACCTTGTTGACATCTCGCCAACCACGGAGACGGTATCCAAATCTCGTTGATTCTCCCGATAGTGTGTTGATGATCGACAATTTGTCTATCGCCAGATTCTCATCCAACTTATCTAATGTTCTTGTCTTTAAGGTCAACATTAGTTTATTGTCACTCTGAGTGCCTGTGAAATTCGCCTTCGGAATCATGTCTGATTTGCCATTTTCGATAGGTGTGTCACTCCCAAGATACTCAAGAAGTCTCTTGTATTGACCTTCAGTCAAGCTTTGTAATGTCGACCTTGTCTGGATGACATGGGCTGTCCTTGGTGAGTTTCTTTCCTTAACCGATCGGTTTTCATCTTTCAGCCAATGCACCGGATAACCAATCAATTCAAAGCAATCATTCTTCGCATGTCCTACTTTTCCGCAATGATCACACTTTGCCCTCTCCTTTGTCGGATATCCAATCAATTCGAAACAATCTTCTTTCGCATGCCTCAATTTCCCGCAATGGTCACACTTGAGTCTCTCATTCTTTTCACTATGTCGAACACTTTGCGTATGGAATGCTAATGCCTCCATGGTTGATCGTCGCTCGACCATAATCGCTCATTGATGTTCATTCTCTAAGACGAGGTGATATGCAAACCCTCGTCGAACACTGGTTTCATGCTTAAGATATGTGTCCTAACGATGTCGAACAATTCGCCCAAACCCATATGGAAATCGTATAATTGTTCTCTTTCTTGGATTGCCTTATAGTCTGTCTTTGTTGAGCATGTACATGTCGAACAAGGGGATAATGAATGTATTTCATCCCATCGTCCCCGCATCTTGGTGTAATAGGTCGACACTGTCATTCCATATTGTCGAAAGTGTGACCTTACTTGTCGAATTTCATATGCCCTCGGTGCGCTCTCTTTGCCGAATCATTCTCCGAAGTCCGTCTATATCTCATGTGCGGTCGTCGCGAAACGGACACTACTTCAGATTTCTTTGTTCATGGCAAATTTCAACCATCCTTTCACCATGGCGTCACAATGTAGCCAATTTCCTACGTCTCCGCTCGATAGTTTTGGAATCGTATCATCGACAAATCCATATTTGTTCTTGGCATATAGGGTATTCATCATGTCACCTTTCCATTCGCCGTAGTTATGCTCCGACAATCGCTTACAAACACTTGCCCAGGATTATCTGAGGCGTGCAAGAAGTACAACGAGTTTGAATCAACGATCGCTATGTCTTTGGGCATGCATTTGCCCTGCTCTGATACCATGAAGAATTTACGGAAAAGAATAAATCTATGAAAGGGAATATATTCTTTTAGGTTATGATTTCTTAATTCAATGAATCGAATTTTGAGAAATGAAAAATATATTTTCAAGGTTTTTTTATTGATTCAAAAAATTAAAAATAACAAAAATGTATGAGTTATATATATAGAGAAATTTATGATTACCTAACTAAAAAATCTAATTAAAATATATGCTAAATATCTATTATTTAATATATCAAATATATGATATATTTAATTTTCAATTTCTTAGAACTCTTATCACCAGTGTTGTGTGCTGGTGTCAAGTACTTCTCCTCCGGATTCTCTTTTGATTTTGGTGTAAAAGCCCTCCCGTTTTTTCCATGCGTCTGCCCTTTTACCTTTTGCGTAGTTCGGTTATAGAATCGTCACTACGATTCTTTCCCTATCTAGTGTCTTTTTATTTCCCTTATAATTAGAAGTCGTTTTGATGCCTCTTTCAATTTCAGCACTTTTCCTTTGTTTATTCTTCCAGTCTGGACACGTGCCTCTTTTGCCCAGCTCAGTTCCATCCTCATCACCGCTCAACTTACACGAAAGAAGAAAAGAGGGAAACAGATGAAAGAGCAGCACAGTGTTATTTGGCGTAGGAAGATAAGCTTTGCCTCTTTCTCCTTTTCCATTTGCTTTTCATTGTTCTCAACAGTAAAGCATTGGCCTTATTGAGGTACTTTGGTCTTCAGTATCAAACTATTCTCCCTCAGGTTTCCTTGTCACCCGGAATTTATGCTTTTTATCGTCTCGTATGTGACTTTATTTTCAATTATACTCAATGGTGCAGTTCAACTTTTTGGGTGTGAAGTGTATAGGGTGAGGATTAATTAAGAAACCCCATATAATAATTGAATTAAAACAATCAATGTATTTAACAAGAAAGAATAGAAACTTTCGTAATAGATCAAACTAATTACTTATAATATTACTTAAAATGATAGTGTAACTCCCAATTTTGGAGTCTAGTTTGAATATGACTATTTTGTGAGTCCAAAACAGAATAACAATATATATCGAGTAAGTTTCTTTGAGGTTACAAAGACATTTATATAAGATACAAAAGTTAGCCTTTTAGGATAAACTTGAGCAGAATTTTCTTGTAATTGGGCCATAGATGAACTTGGGCCAAAGACGCACTTGGGCTTGTTTGCATGATCTTGTGGACTTTAGGGATTGATGAATACCTGCAGATGGAGTTAAGCGGGAGCAACTAGGTTTAGACTTCATCATTTTCTATTTAATTCATCATTTGGATATATTTAACACTTAGGATGAATTCAAGGTTATTTTATACTTAATGGGATCATGTTTTATACTTTGCATGTTGCAAGAGTAAAGATTCACATCGTTTTATAATTGGAATTGCGCCACATATCGCACTCATCTCTTTATAATCATTCTAGTTTATAAGCCGGTTTGGCTTAGATTTACTTGTCACTTTTAATTCTAATTCACGATTCAACCGAAAAATCGATCATACCAACAATCCATTGTGTATAACATATTAAATTATAAGTCTCTGAACTTTAAATCCGATGTTTCTTCACCCGCAAGGATGCAAAATTATCAAAGAAACCATGTTTCTTGCATACAACAAGAAACTTTAGTTATCATATATGTAAAAATATTGTAAAAAATAATAAACAATTTGTGATATACCAATTTGTAAAAAGCTCGATTCAAAAAACTTCTAGAAGGTGGTGCTACCAAGCGTATGGATTTTAAAAAAATAATATCATATATTCAAGTTATCATATATGTTACATCAAAACATAATTAATGGAGAATATTATGATTAAAATCTCAATTAGTGTAATGAATTAATAATTTAATAAGACATTTATTATCTTGATATTATTTACTCTATAAATAATGTTTTAATTTTCATTTTGTATTATTTGAATTCGATTATTATGTTCATTTTCATCAATAAATCATTTTATATTTAATTATCGTTTTTCATCCATGTCTATAAAGCGTATGGATTTTTAAAAAGTATTATGATATATTTTTGACGCACGTGTTCTTATTGGTTTTATAATTGAGGTAAGTCTTATTCAAACTTCAAAATAAAATAATAGATATAAACCCATATATACTAGGTTTGTTTGGGTTGTCGTTAGAAACTCAAGTGAGTTCAACGCAATTTCTCAAAACGTGATTTTTAAAAACATAAGCTAAATTACGGTGCGTGCATCATTATTTTTCTACATTTTTGCCACCGCTACTAATAGCAGTTATCATCCCAACGCGATTTTGTAAAAGACTAAAATGTTATTATTAGTAATACATATTACTTAACGTTTTCATTATATTATATTTATCACATGTTTTTATATCGGTGTAATACCGACCGGTATCGCCTAGTATCATGTTACTATCGAATCCTGATTTTTCTCCAACCCTTAAAAATAATAAAATATTATTCAATATTTTCATACCAAACGGTACATCGTCAAATTTCGGGCAATATCCATTTTGTTTTCTACAGCCCGTTACAGGGTATTAGAGTCGATATCAAGGTGTTACAGGATTCGACCCTAAAAAATTAATATTTTTTAAAAATAAATTAAAATAAAAATGGGTACCGCCCAGTATACCAGTCGTACCGCTCATATCACTCCGGATTGGTACGGAATTTTGGATTGACATAAAAACATTGATATTATTATTTTAATTTTTTTAAAGGTTAAAAAAAATTAAAAAATGATACCACCCGACATACCACCGTCCTAACCAATATGAAAATTTTATATTTATCTCTCGTTATCAGACTTTTCATGTTAGACCAATGTTTTCATACCGACTGGCATACCACCGATATACCGGTGGGTATGGCGAATAACTGGTGGCACAAGTATTTTGACAGGTATCGGGTTTCATGGTCGGAACCCGAGTTTTCTGGGTCGACCATGAAAAAAAAAAAAAAAATAATTTTTTTAATAAAAAATTAAAAATTCATACATGCCGTACCGGTCCAGACCGAAATTGTAAACTAGAACATTATGAAAACATTGGATTACACTATCTTATCTTGAGGGTAAATATGTATTATTACTAAAATCACGTTCATCATACTGTTTTTTTTACAAAACAAATTTTAAAATTATGTTATCATAAATGCGTTCAACTCACCACAGTTTATCTTACCACATATTATCGCGCGCTTTCTTAACGTTGTACCAAAGAAGCCCACTATCTTTTTGTAATGGTCCAACCCAAAAGTGTTCTAAAAACTCCGGTTCAAAAGTTCTTAGGAATCTTCAGTCCGACAATTTTATTTTTTTATAAAGACATTTAATTACTTTATTTTATCTTCTGACCCAAAGTTTTATTTTTATTATCCAATTTATCAATAGGAGACTGGAAAGAACATGGCTCCACGGGGGCATATCTCATCCACACACAATGACAATAAATAAAGTTATTTTCCAAGGCTAATATTTCTTTTCTAATTGAATACATTTCATTTTAATTCCCATGATTTATAGTAACTTACAAAAATAGTAAAAGATTTAGAACTTCAGGATTTAATTGAGTATGAGAATTTATGTGTAATTCAAATTGTAAGAGAATTTAATTCCATTAAAAATATTGGATCAAACCGACCATTTATAATATCATTTAATTTATAAAATAGAATATTTTAAATTCATATCGAGCTAGTCTTGGTCCGGTTCAAACCTACTTCAATAAGTTCGATAGTATTCAAGTCATAAATCGATCTATTTTTATCGCATAATCTCGATATGTTTTTCTACCATAGTTTTTTTCTTAACCGAAATAGATCAACACAAAACTCACTCTTAAAATCAATTATCAAATATAAATTCAAAATCCAATGGGTCATAATATTATCCACGTAGACTTGTATATAAAAAATTGAATCACAATGAAAAGTCTTTTAAGGTAAACTAATATCACTTATCCTATGAACTACAACATTTTTCTTTAATGAACATTTCTACAAAGCAACATATAAATCTATTAAATTTGAAAAAAATCAAAATTAATTTAAAAATAAAGTGATAAAAGAAATCACATGGAGGGTGATGGATAAAGCTAACTTTGATCACATTAAATTTAACCCGCATGTTGAATCGGATCCATGATTGGAGCACCGGGTCGGAGCGGGATGACTTGACCAACGCTGCGTATGATCCAAAAAATATTATAATTCAGTGCAGTGGCACGTTTCAATCTGGCAAGCAAACGTGCAACCATGTGAAGAGGCCCATCAACTGTCTACTCTTCTTTCTCAACTTGTCATTTTCATTACATAACTAAAATAATCACACTTTTTCACTTTAAAGATATTTAATTATATCAAAATTATTGTTTAAAATAAAATTCCAGTTGCCTGATTCTTAACAATCAAATATAAAGATAAATAATGAAATAATATACCGATAATATGAACAAACCATAACAATAATACAAGCTTAAATCTATAAAAAGGACATGTGACTCGTGAGTGTGTTACTTTATTATTTATGTCACACTCATCCAATAAATAATTACTAAATTAATAGTGTTAGAATCATAATTTTTAAAATCATTTAAATCGGTAAACCTAAATGGTCAAATGGGATGGTGTATCGATTCAATGTAGTATTAAAATATATAAATATTTAAATTATTAATATAATATTGAATTCGTTTATTCAACTTTTAAAAATTGGGATGTAATGAGATATAATAAAGGTGATTTTTTAAATATTTTTAATAAAATTATAATATTATAATCATTCTTTATGTAAAAATATTAATATAATTTTATATATAAAAAATAATAAATATTATAATTATTACAAGTAATGAGATGATTGTATCCATGCAACAACTAGCTTTAGCAAATCTGATGAAGTAAACCGTAAATTTACTTCTCTTTCTTTGTATGGTAAAAAATTCAGGATTTAAGAATATGATTGCACCTCACTCATTAAATAATTAACTAAATTTAAAACTGATTCTGTTTAATTAAGAGTAGATCGAGTCAAACCTCAAATCAAGTAAGATCCTAAATACAATGAAGAATTAGTTTGAGTTACCAAAATTTTAGGATGATTATTTTGAATAAATTAAGAAATATTAAATATTTAGATATTTANAGGAATCTTCAGTCCGACAATTTTATTTTTTTATAAAGACATTTAATTACTTTATTTTATCTTCTGACCCAAAGTTTTATTTTTATTATCCAATTTATCAATAGGAGACTGGAAAGAACATGGCTCCACGGGGGCATATCTCATCCACACACAATGACAATAAATAAAGTTATTTTCCAAGGCTAATATTTCTTTTCTAATTGAATACATTTCATTTTAATTCCCATGATTTATAGTAACTTACAAAAATAGTAAAAGATTTAGAAATTCAGGATTTAATTGAGTATGAGAATTTATGTGTAATTCAAATCGTAAGAGAATTTAATTCCATTAAAAATATTGGATCAAACCGACCATTTATAATATCATTTAATTTATAAAATAGAATATTTTAAATTCATATCGAGCTAGTCTTGGTCCGGTTCAAACCTACTTCAATAAGTTCTATAGTATTCAAGTCATAAATCGATCTATTTTTATCGCATAATCTCGATAAATTTTTCTACCATAGTTTTTTTCTTAACCGAAATAGATCAACACAAAACTCACTCTTAAAATCAATTATCAAATATAAATTCAAAATCCAGTGGGTCATAATATTATCGACGTAGACTTGTATATAAAAAATTGAATCACAATGAAAAGTCTTTTAAGGTAAACTAATATCACTTATCCTATGAACTACAACATTTTTCTTTAATGAACATTTCTACAAAGCAACATATAAATCTATTAAATTTGAAAAAATCAAAATTAATTTAAAAATAAAGTGATAAAAGAAATCACATGGAGGGTGATGGATAAAGCTAACTTTGATCACATTAAATTTAACCCGCATGTTGAATCGGATCCATGATTGGAGCACCGGGTCGGAGCGGGATGACTTGACCAACGCTGCGTATGATCCAAAAAATATTATAATTCAGTGCAGTGGCACGTTTCAATCTGGCAAGCAAACGTGCAACCATGTGAAGAGGCCCATCAACTGTCTACTCTTCTTTCTCAACTTGTCATTTTCATTACATAACTAAAATAATCACACTTTTTCACTTTAAAGATATTTAATTATATCAAAATTATTGTTTAAAATAAAATTCCAGTTGCCTGATTCTTAACAATCAAATACAAAGATAAATAATGAAATAATATACCGATAATATGAACAAACCATAACAATAATACAAGCTTAAATCTATAAAAAGGACATGTGACTCGTGAGTGTGTTACTTTATTATTTATGTCACACTCATCCAATAAATAATTACTAAATTAATAGTGTTAGAATCATAATTTTTAAAATCATTTAAATTGGTAAACCTAAATGGTCAAATGGGATGGGTGTATCGATTCAATGTAGTATTAAAATATATAAATATTTAAATTATTAATATAATATTGAATTCGTTTGTTCAACTTTTAAAAATTGGAATGTAATGAGATATAATGAAGGTGAATTTTTAAATATTTTTAATAAAATTATAGTATTATAATCATTATTTATGTAAAAATATTAATATAATCTTATATATAAAAAATAATAAATATTATAAATATTACAAGTAAACCGTAAATTTACTACTCTTTCTTTGTATGTTAAAAAATTCAGGATTGATTGCACCTCACTCATTAAATAATTAACTAAATTTAAAACTCCTTTCTTTTTGTTAATTTACTTTCATATATTTTCCAATTTACTTCAATGGTTCAAAATTTAGGATCAATTGTAGTTAATTGAACTGGTTTTGACCAAGTTTTATGTGAACATAATTTGCTTCATAGGAGACAATTTTTCGAATTAAATATTTGCACCAATTGTGGTAAAAAAAGTCAAATCGACTTATCCAAAAGAGTTTAAAAAACTATGGTTGAAATAACTTAATTGAATAAATAGCATGTGATAATTTGGAAATTAAACCTTGATGGAATAATACAATAGAAATATAAAATAACAACGGGGAAACAAAAATAGTAAATGCCTTGCAGCATAAAGACGCCGTAGAGGAGGAGCAAGACCAGCATTAATGGTGCGGAGGAGATGGAGGTTTACACTGATAGCATTTCGCGAATAATCCAAATGTATCGATTTGCTTCACGAAATTCGTCACGCTCGCCCAACCTCCGAACCCGAATCCAACAACCAAAACCCAGATCACAACGAACGTGTTCACGGCGTACATCGCCGCCCAGCTCCGCATGAACACCGGTGGTTTCTCCGCCGCGTTCTAATATCATGATAACATAATCAAATTGAATCGATTTATAATGGGTATTAAAATATTGGTGTGTTTGATTTTCCGACCTGTCGAGCGGAGGGTTTCCGGTAGGTGATCATGTGTGCTAACGATGGGATTATGTAGACTGTGAAACTAACGAGAAGAGCGCCGACTGCAGAGTTGATCGGACCGAAGAACGGAAAAATGATGGCGAGGAACCAAATTGGGATCACTACCGGTAAACGCGCAACTGCTCTTAAACATATACTGCGGGTGTCGTGAACTCCGATCAACTTCTCCCATACAAAGTACAGTGGCGTGCAGGCGAACCCGAACGTGATGAACTGGCGAGGGAGAAATTGAAATCAGATAAAAACTGAGAACGAAAATTGAGAGTGAAATTAATGGGACCTGGTGGATGAGCATGAGAATGACGGCGGAGTCACGCCAGCCGGTCCGGGGAAGAAGACCAAAGGCGTTGGAATGTGTCAAGAGCTGATCGCCGAACGCCCAGTACATGGCGGAGGCCGACGGGATCGTGAGAGTGAAAACGTATAAAGTAGCAATCAAGTAAATGCTCTTGAATTTCTGAGGCTTCCACATTGCATGCATTATTTCCCTGTAAAGATCAAAATTAAACACAAAAAATCACTTTCTTCCACATATACAAAAAGGCATGATACTGTCGGAGTTCCGACGCCAGGCCACCGGCAAAAGCTGCAAACAGAAGAGCCGAGAACGAAAGCCGTAAAAGCTTAAAAAAAGTTGATTTTTCAGCGACAAATTCAATTTACCGTTAAGAAAAAGGTAATTTCGAAGATAGAGAAAGAGGAGCGTACACTGTAACAGCGTGCCCACCGAACGTGTATAGGATGTTGGTGGCGCCGGTGAAGTAAAGAACCAGCGTTTTGGGGCCAGAGTGTTGAACATTTTCAGCCTGTACAGCAATTGGAGTTTTAAGAAGAAAAATTTACAGAAGAAGAAGAAGGGACAAAAGTGACCTGGCCATGAACAAAAGCTCCAATAGTGAGATACCAAGCTGTGTAAGTGGTCATCCCAAGACCTAAAAACGACCACATTCTGTAATTATGGAAGGAAGGGATGAAGACAGTGGTCGCACAGCAAGCTCCAAATATATACGTCCATGTCCGTTTATCCAGGTGGTCGTTAATGTAGTAAATATTGCTGAAAATCGAACAAAATTTAAGCAAAAAGAAGAAGATGAGTACAAGCAAATGATTTAACACCTGGCGCAGGCTATAAGCTGAATTACGGATCCGAAGAGGAGAAATGTGCAGTTGAAAGCTAATCCTGCTGTTTTCCAGTATGGACCAAGTAATCCATCTAATACTTCGAACCACTGCAAATCCACAAAATCCATCTAATACTGCGTTTTCTGGTGTTGATTTTGCTTCAGTTTAGTTACCTGGATTACGTGGTTCTTGAAGCTTACGCCTTCTTTCTCCTTTCTGGTACGATACTCAATGTAAAGAACACTAATCAGATAGGCCGTCCAGCTTCCCATCAAGCCGTAGAAGATTTGGAAGACGATACCGGAGGCCATTCCCAGTTGGGAGAAAGAATAAGGCAGAGTTAACAGAACTTGCGCAACCTAAAAAGTTTCAGTTTCAGTTTCAGTTTCAGATTTGGAAATGGAAGTGAAAAGGGAGAGGGTTAGATTACTTGATTTGAAGCACAGCTAAACCACGCATCCCAGGCGGAGCCACCGTGCCAGAGTAAATTCTTGAAGCTAAAACCGCCGTTGTCATCGTCTTCCTCTTTTCCGGCGACACTACCACCGCCATCGTTTTCAATTTCATTGAAACTAGCAACAATTGCTTCCTCTGCTTGTTTCTGACCCAGCATCGTGAATTTGATCAATCTACAGAATAAGAGAAAAAAACATAAACGAGGAAGTCGTACGTTTCAGTATACCCAGATCCAATTAAAAGGAAAAAAGAAAAAGAAAAAGAAAACGCAGCAACTGTCACATATCAGTATACCTCTCCCTCTCTGTTTATATACCAATCAACTGGTGAAATCTGTCAAGAAGAAGGTAACCCAATAAATAATAATAATACACAGTAACGTAAGGAAAAGAAGAGCAGCGAGGGCGAGATCTAAATTGTAATGTAAATCAATGATTGTCCCTAAGAGCTAGGCTTAGTCAGATGAGTTAAATATGAGGAAAGAAAACTAAATGCGAGACTGAGCAGAAGGCGGCGTGATAAGAGTATGAAAAGATGAAAATTTACAGCTACATTTGGTTGTAAAAGACGAGCCTGTGTGTGTTTGATTACAGAGTAAGAGGGGGAGGGGGAGAAGAAGGGCAGAGGAAAAAGAGGATCTTTGTGCAGGAATTTAAAGCCGGTGGATATTTGCAGTGGCATTAACTAACTTGTCTTGTGGAGAAGTATGTAGTGTGTACAGTAGTAATAATACCAGTCTTCTTCCCACAAAAGAGTTGTTCGGTATTAATTGTACTCTGCCCTCCCCTTCCCTTTTCCTTATCTTTTCTTCAATTTACAAATCATCTTTTAAAACTTTTTACAAATATTTTTTAAATATATATATTCTCATATACATTATAGAGAAAATTACTTATCCCAATATTTAAAAGAATATAAATGTGATGTTTCAAAATTTGTAAATTACATGTAAATATATCAAAATTTTAAAACCTTTCAAAAATGATTAATAACAATATTTGTCTTTTTCGTGTGAATCATTTTGATAATTTATAAGTTATTTACAAACTTTATGAGTATATTCTTTACATTATTTTAAATCATAGGCCATAAGTAAACGCCATTCATATATTATAACATTATTATTTCTATGAACGGTTCAGCTTTGTCAGTTAGAAATTTTAATACTTGTAGTTTTGGTTTTTAGAAATTTGAACTCAAACGAGACTCGAGCTCAAATCTTGATCGACTCTTCTCGAAAAATTTAGGAACCGATTCGATTAATTTACACCTCTAATTAAAATAATAAATATATTGACCATGGTTGATATATGTATTGTGGTTTTTACTCTAATAGAAGATTTATGCGCTATAATGAATTGTGTGATTCACGAACATTCAAGATAAGATATAATGTTATCGAAAAAATGATAAATGAACATAAATTACACAATGGAGTAAACATATTATTTGAAAACAAATTGAGAGAGAAGTGTATCTTGAAGTCTGATATGGATTATGGAAATATAAGTGTTATAGTTTATAAGATAAATGATATTATAAGTAATTGAATTGATATAACATAGGGTGTCTTCTGTGTGTATTATGAGAATGTATATGTGTTTTCAGAATGAATTGTCAAAAAATATTTATAGAATGTAAATCTGTTTAAGTTTTCTGCATGTTAAGTAATGAATAATGAAATAAGAATGATATTATGTAAAAAATTGTTATAAGTATACATTCTGAATACTAAAATACCATTTTGCTCTTATAATTATAGAAAACGATATTTATTTAATTAGAAATAAGTAGGATGTTCATTCGGTAAATACCGAATAAGTCAAAAAATTAGCTACCGAACCGAATTTTGTCGATTCAGTAAATACCATATTGTTTTGGTTCGGTTTCGGTATTTACAGAATTTTCCGAAATTTAATCAAATTAAACATAAAATTAATCATAATAATATATTTAATTATATAATTAAATACAAAAATCTTAGTTTTAAATTAAAGAGAAGGTTAAATTCGGTATTCGGTAATTTATCGAATACCGATTTTTTTACCGAACCGAAACCGAATACCGAAATTTATAAAACCGAATACCGAACCGATATAAAATTGGTAACGGTTCGGTATTTGATTTTTACCGAATAGTGAACACCCCTAAAAATAAAGGATTCGGTCAGAATGGTAGTTTTGTCATAGATTTTTTAAAATGCATTCAAGGAATTCAAAATGAGGGATTCATGTCATTTTGCGTTGAAGAAGTAAACTCATAACAAATTTTGAAATGGATTGTCAAAATGATAATGAAAACATTGAGGTGTTATGTAAACGAATACAAAATATATTTTAGAAATGAGAACGCATTCTGACAATGCAATGAGAACACACATCTAGTCTTTTCAATTTAATTAACTTATTTTATATATTGGATTATACAAATATTCTATTAGTTAATTAAATCTTGAATTTCTATAGTGTAATTCATGTTTTATAGTTCTCCATATTCTACTAGCTTAGATTTTATAATGAAAAATAAACCCGAAAAGATTATGAAATTCTAATTCAATCTAAACCCAAATTCGTAAAACGGAGTCGTATTCAATCGAATTTGAGTGTTGTTTACTTAGAATTAGATAAATGCATATTTCACATAATTCGAATTATAATAAAATAGTTCATCATTCGTATTACTAAAAGAAATTAATTCGTTATATTTATAATTATTAAAAAGAATAGTTGGATTTCATTGGTGTAATGTAATAAAACGATAACATAATGTGATTGTGGGGAAATGATTGATGTATCGGACACGTGTGTTATAGTTNACGTAAGGAAAAGAAGAGCAGCGAGGGCGAGATCTAAATTGTAATGTAAATCAATGATTGTCCCTAAGAGCTAGGCTTAGTCAGATGAGTTAAATATGAGGAAAGAAAACTAAATGCGAGACTGAGCAGAAGGCGGCGTGATAAGAGTATGAAAAGATGAAAATTTACAGCTACATTTGGTTGTAAAAGACGAGCCTGTGTGTGTTTGATTACAGAGTAAGAGGGGGAGGGGGAGAAGAAGGGCAGAGGAAAAAGAGGATCTTTGTGCAGGAATTTAAAGCCGGTGGATATTTGCAGTGGCATTAACTAACTTGTCTTGTGGAGAAGTATGTAGTGTGTACAGTAGTAATAATACCAGTCTTCTTCCCACAAAAGAGTTGTTCGGTATTAATTGTACTCTGCCCTCCCCTTCCTTTTTCCTTTTCTTTTCTTCAATTTACAAATCATCTTTTAAAACTTTTTACAAATATTTTTTTAATACATATATTCTCATATACATTATAGAGAAAATTACTTATCTGAATGTTTAATAAAATGTAAATATAATGTCTCAAAATTTATAAATTATATGTAAATGTATCAAAATTTTAAAACCTTTAAAAATGATCAATAACGATATTTGTCTTTTTTCGTGTGAATCATTTTAATAATTTATAAGTTATTTACAAATTTTATGGGTATATTCTTTACATTATTTTAAATCATAGGCCATCGGTAAACGCCACTCATATGTTATAACATTATTATTTCTATGAACGGTTCCGCTTTGTTAGTTAGAAATTTTAATACTTGTAGTTTTGGTTTTTAGAAATTTGAACTCAAACGAGACTCGAGCTCAAACCTTGATCGACTCTTCTCGAAAGATTTGGGAACCGATTCGATTAATTTACATCTCTAATTAAAATAATAAATATATTGACCATGGTTGATATATGTATTGTGGTTTTTAGTCTAATAGAAGATTTATGCGCTATAATGAATTGTGTGATTCACGAACATTCAAGATAAGATATAATGTTATCGAAAAAATGATAAATGAACATAAATTACACAATGGAGTAAACATATTATTTGAAAACCAATTGAGAGAGAAGTGTATCTTGAAGTCTGATATGGATTATGGAAATATAAGTGTTATAGTTTATAAGATAAATGATATTATAAGTAATTAAATTGATATAACATAGGGTGTCTTTTGTGTGTATTATGAGAATGTAAATATGTTTTCAGAATGAATTGTCAAAAAATATTTATAGAATGTAAATATGTTTAAGTTTTCTGCATGTTAAGTAATGAATAATGAAATAAAAATGATATTATGTAAAAAATTGTTATGAGTATACATTCTGAATACTAAAATATCATTTTGCTCTTATAATTATAGAAAACGATATTTATTTAATTAGAAATAAGTAGGGTGTTCATTCGGTAAATACCGAATAAGTCAAAAAATTAGCTACCGAACCGAATTTTGTCGATTCAGTAAATACCATATTGTTTTGGTTCGGTTTCGGTATTTACAGAATTTTCCGAAATTTTATCAAATTAAACATAAAAGTAATCATAATAATATATTTAATTATATAATTAAATACAAAAATCTTAGTTTTAAATTAAAGAAAATGTTAAATTCGGTATTCGGTAATTTACCGAATACCGATTTTTTTACCGAACCAAAACCGAATACCGAAATTTAAAAACCGAATACCGAACCGATATAAAATTGGTAACGGTTCGGTATTTGGTTTTTACCGAATAGTGAACACCCCTAAAAATAAAGGATTCGGTCAGAATGGTAGTTTTGTCATAGATTTTTTAAAATACATTCAAGAAATTCAAAATGAGGGATTCATGTCATTTTGCATTGAAGAAGTAAACTCATAACAAGTTTTGAAAATGGATTGTCAAAATGATAATGAAAACATTGAGGTGTTCTGTAAACGAATACAAAATGTATTTTAGAAATGAGAACGCATTTTGACAATGCAATGAAAACACACATCTAGTCTTTTCAATTTAATTAACTTATTTTATATATTGGATTATACAAATATTCTATTAGTTAATTAAATCTTGAATTTCTATAGTGTAATTCATGTTTTATAGTTCTCCATATTCTACTAGCTTAGATTTTATAATGAAAAATAAACCCGAAAAGATTATGAAATTCTAATTCAATCTAAACCCAAATTCATAAAACGGAGTCGTATTCAATCGAATTTGAGTGATGTTTACTTAGAATTAGATAAATGTATATTTCACATTATTCGAATTATAATAAAATAGTTCATCATTCGTATTACTAAAAGAAATTAATTCGTTATATTTATAATTATTAAAAAGAATAGTTGGATTTCATTGGTGTAATGTAATAAAACGATAACATAATGTGATTGTGGGGAAATGATTGATGTATCGGACACGTGTGTTATAGTTAATCACTATGATTTTCCTATTTTACCCTCCTTGGACAAATTCCTTTCAAATCTCAATAATGAATATTACGTGGCTCATCTCAAATAATACGCAACAAAGCTTTTTGTTTAAGCATCGAATTTTATATATTATCATAATAAATTAAATAGTGTGTCAATTGTGTTGTTATAAAATTAATAAAAATTAGGTTTTGCACGTATCTTGGATATTTGATTGACTTTATAGCTATTTTTCGTAGATAGTAGGTGGTTAAATAATAGTGTGGGAAGATATGAAAATTTAACCAGCCACAAACAAATTTAGTTCACATTATTTTATGATTTTGATTCTAAAATTGAATTTTTGTGGCAATATGAGATACTTAAAATATCAAAATGATAAAACTGATCTCTATACTTTGTAAATTTTAGCAAAATTAATACACACAATTTATTATTTATGATATAATTGAATTCTCAAAGTTTTCAATTTTATGAATTGAGATTATCGATCAAAATTAAATTTCGTTGAGCGATTTTGACACTTTGGTGATCTAATTTGTCAAAATGTTAAATATGTCATTACAAACTATGAAAACCAAACTTATCAAAATTATGATGCAATTTACTCAAATTTAACTCAACATTTGTTTACATAATTTAAGCCGAAATCCACGTAGATATATGTTTAATTTCATTTAATTTATTGGGTGGATTTTGTCGATTTATTATTAGACAAAATTAATCTCAATCAAATAAAATTTTAGTTAGTATATTTTTAAATAGTAATTTTGTTTCTATTTCATTGTCATTTTCTTTTTCATAGTACCCCATTTTCTTTTTCATAGTACCCCATTGTCGTGTAAGAATTTTCTTTTTAAAATAACTTTTAAAAATATATAAATTTCCAAACTACAAAGTAAAATACTAAAATACAAAGATATAATTGGAATTCTAAAATAAAGTAATCTATCCAATATATATTTCATTATTTCTTCTACCAAATATACGCAAAATAATTTATCAAAATTCGAATCATAAGAATGTCAACTCCTCGGAATTAAGCACAAACTCGCCTTAACAAATATACGCTATCAAATGTATACTATGTATAAATTGGTATTTATGACTTTACATTGTTATTATATTTCCCTTTGAAAATGATACAAAATGTTATTATATTATATTATTGCTTATATAATTAAACAACTAAATCATATTAATTAGGTATTATTGCGACATTAGTGCTAGTCCCACTTAACACTCTTGCACCATGCCATAATAATACGCACATGTTTATTATCTCTAGCAAGTGCTTACAATAGTAAATTCCCACTTTCCTCATTTAACCGTAACATATATCGCGTATATATAAATCATATGCTTCTAATTATACTTAATCACACAATTAAAAGTATATGAAGAAGAAACTAATATTACAAAAATAGGATTACAAATTTTGATCAATGTAATCCTACCTCTATAATTATATTACTCAAATCCATCAATTTTTTTAAAATATAAATTTGTCGATTTTTTTAAAAAATAATATAATATAACATCAGTTAATAACTTATATAGAACCAAATAAATTCAAAACATAACTATGGAATGCTTAAATTTCTAAAAATGATAACTAACAATAATACAAATTAAAGCATATGCAATTAACCTAGATTCGGGTGCTATTACTAAAAATGAAAAATATTTTTTCTTATCTATGAAATGCTAGTAGAGCTGTTAATATATACAAATAGTTCGTGAACATAAACAATTCGATTTGTGCATATTCATATTTCTTTGTACAAACTAAAATATGAACCTTGTTCAAATTTAAACTTTTGTATATTATTTTGAAAGAATGTATCCAAACACGAACTCAAACGAATCACAAATGAATATAAATATGAATATAAACATTGATGAGAACTCTAGGACCGGGTACCCTGCAATAGATAAGACTCAATAACGATTGGGCCGATCCATATGGTAGAAGCGAACTTGTGCAGCTCAGTAGTATACTTAAGATAAAATGGCCCGATATTCCGCGATAGGACCGAAGATAACCTTGGCGAAATAAAACGGTTTCTGACAGCTAGCTCCATAGTTCGGTCCAAACGGTTACAAACTCATGTGTTCCACGCTTCGGGCTTCCACATGTTTACCACGCCTCGGGCCAGATCACGCATACCACGCCTCGGTCCCGACCTCGTTTTACATCGCGGACAACAACCTCTAACAAACCTGTCAGAGGCAGTTACAGAGTGTGAATTACACACGCCATCAACTCTATAAATACATATCACAACGACAGAAAAAGCATGACCTTGTGGACGTATAAGAACATGTCGTTACCCTGCTGTAGTTCTTATTGCTTTCTTATTCCCTGTTATCTTCTTAAAGTATTTGCTGTATTTTGTAATGAATCATTTGATTAGTGAACAAGCTAAGAGCTTAATTCGCTCTTAGTCAAGTGACTTTTTCCCCAAATTCCTGGGGTTTCCACTATAAATTGTCTTGTCTCGCAGTTATTTACGTTTTTAGATCGTCTTCCCACCAAAAACAAATTATAACCGAGTTCGTTTGTTGACGAATTGGACGACTGTTGGTACCCCCTAAAAAGGGATCATAACAAACATGAACAAATTTAGAAATATAAATAACGTTTACAAGTTTTTTCATTCGAATTATAATCTAAAAGAATAAGAACTAGTGAAACCCAACTAGTTCAGATCTAGTATAAAATCAAAACATGTGCATAAACATTCAAATTTAAATTTTTGCATACTATTTGTGCACAGATACGAACGAATGGATCCTAACAAGAACTCGAAAACAAACGAATGGAACAAATTTTAAAAACATGAATTGAAACAAATTTTTCTATTCGAATAATAATATAAACAATAGGATATAGATTCTAATTTAGATATTAATAAATGAAAAAAAATAGATTAAATGGGGAATAGCAAAGAGCAAGCTGTATCCCATAATGAAAGTGTTGAGTTGGTTGTTATGATGCGACAAAGCCCTCCACACTTGGAAAAAAGAGTGGGGTAGGAACATGTCAATTTCCCGTGTGATCTCCATATCGCCAATACCACTTTAATAATTTATTTTATAACATCTTTTTCTTCATTCTAACTATTAAGTATGCCATTAATTATGAAATATCACGAATGAACACCCTACTTATTAGCGAGATTTAATATTTTTTTGAATTTAATATTATAACATATATAAATAACGATAAAGGAATATTGGTAATCTCAAAGCTCATACTTTTTGCGATGATTTATTGTTGAAAACAACGATCAAATAAAACAATTATGAATGTGGAATCAAACACACCAAAAGATTCAATATAAAAGGAAGTTAGGTTTGCAAATCAATAAAAATAATATTTTAATTTGAATTATAATCGGGTTGTTTAGGATAATACGAGTTTCTAACCATCCAAACGAGACATAGTGCGATGATTGCACCATACTACAATTTTGAAAAGTTAAACTAAACATATTTAATATTTATTCCCACAACTATAATTTTGTATTTAATAGAAAAGTAATAAAATGGAAATAAAGTTGAATATTTTATAATTTTAGATGACGTTTGCCCACGTCTTTCCAACTTATGGATTGTGTAAAGGAAATGTCTTTAAAGTTACGAAATTATAAATATAATACACTATTTGAGCAAACATATACATTTGTAGCCCTTATAATTTTAATTAAATACACGTAAGACAATCCAAGTCATAAATATCATTTATCATTGACTTTATAACGATGATGTTAATATTTTATATTCTTATATATAATTCTCAAGCTTTATGGATCAATTTTGTATAATTTTTTAAACTATAATAGTTTTGTTTGTATACTTTGTGAATTTTGAGGATCAATAATGCTAAAGAAAAATAGTTTGTTAAATTATTGAAAAATCGAATGCTATAATATCATGGGTAAAACATAAACGGTATTAATAACTTTATATGCATTCTTGTAAATTTATAAGTTTGAGAAATGATATTTATACAACTTGTAAATTGTAGGGTTAGTTATACAATTTTTCACGTTTTATAATATAATTTAAAAATGTGGAGGGGCATTATAGTCCATAAACATTTCCATAGATGAGAAGTAAGAGACCATAAAAGAGTTATGATTCGAGTATTTCCCAAAATAATATAGCAATTTCGTATGAGTTAGACAAAACTTGTAACTACATGGTTCTTGTAGGAACAAACTCTTCACACCGAACGTATTTTGTCTAGATTTGTACATGCTTTTTGTGTTTTGTTGTCTTATTGTTGAGATAGTCAATAAATTGTATTTCTTTCATTCTTTCTTTATATTATTCAACGCGACAATTGTTGATCTTGCATGATCTTCACTCAAGATAATATGTATCCAAGTCGCGAATACGGTACTCAACATGGCAGACCAAAAGCTTATTAACCACTCCCAACTAACACAACACCATTTGAGTTTGACTTCTAATAAATTGTAAATTAAATAAGCATTTTCAATGTTCGAGTTCTAATTATTATTATATAGTTTATAGGAATAATACTAATATATTGGTTCTACAAAAATTAAAGAAGTATTTTGAAAAATAATAGGGTAAAGTTAAGGACTTATTTAAAGGGATGGAAAAAGAGAAAGCAGTTTGAAATGTGGAAAAATGATTACGGTCAAAAGTAATTTTGATAAAAATATTTAAAGTATTTGTAACGAAGTAATAAATATTATATTTTATTATAAGGTGTGAAATGGCCATATTATTGAAATTTATACACTCAGGAGAGTTAACGATTTATTGTAAAACTCAGCCCAATGGGATGGCAAGTACAAGTGGCTTAGAAAATCTAGACATGGTTATAATTTAGGGTGTGGACTAGAAGAATTTATTTAAGTTTATCCCACAAGATATTATATTGTAATTAAATATATTAGAAAAACGTATAATTTGTAGAGTTATAATAAATGGAGACAATAATTTTATTAAGCCCAATACGAAATTAAAAGATGTCCTACTGAACTTATTCCAGGCCCGTCGAACTGAGCTGACAATCATTATAAACCCATTTTTCCTAAAATCTAATTTTCTTTGGTAGTACTAGCCCATCGTGCCATACTGCATTTTGTTAATATGCTAATTAATTTAATTTATAATTTTTTTATATATTTCTTAATATGATTTTATTATGTTTATTTTAGAAGTGACATTTATTATAATTGTATAGCTTTAATTGAATATTTTATTTTATTATTGGAATAATTGTATTTAAATCATAAATATATTTATTATGGTATATGAGCATGATTTTTGAAACTGGTTCAAACGGATGGGACGATCGGTTCTACCGTGAACCATTACTAACACTGATTCGATCACTCCAAAAAACTATCTCATTTCAGAAGCAGACCACGTCAACAAAAAACCGAATCTATTTCGGTCTAAATGCTAAAATCGGTCAAAACCGATTCAACCAACTAAAATTGGACATATTGGGCTAAAGTTGGACTAAATGGCCAATATTTAGTCAAATATTTAATAAAATAGAAAAAAAACATATTTTAAACTTATTTACAATTGAATTTGAAAAAGTAAAGTTTTAAATTTCGTTTATTATTAAATAATATATTAATATTATGAATATATATTTTTAAAAAATCGATTTGAACCGATACGACTATTCGGTTCGACCAATAGAAGAGATTTTCGATTCTCCCATCGAACATGTTTTAAAAACTATGTATTACATATTCAAATTCATTCAAAATTAAGCGATATGGTGATTGATGTTTTATTATTTGAGTAATTTTAATTTTAATTTTAATAATAGAACCTCCATGGTAACAATTTATATTATAAAATAATGAAATTTCTCAAATATAGATAGTTATGTATATCTACAACTTTTTACATTATTGTTTATTGAGATTAATTTGGAAAACGAAACATATAATCTTTTATACTATACTTTTTGTATATGTACATTTGTAGCTTTGGCGTTATCATTGGGTTCCAAAAGTTTTGTAGTATTTATTAAGATTCATTTTGATAATGTAACGAATAATTGTCAATAACTAAAAACATTATTGGATATGTATATATCAAGTCTTGACATTATTTATCATTAACATTTGTTAATTGTAATTGGAAAACTAAGATATATTATGAATTGTTGTTCAGTGGTGATATTGTTGTCGTTCGTTTCGATAGCTCTTTCTACTGCCACCACGAAATGAGAGAAGATTATATTTAAAAAATAAAATTGTGAGATCTCAAAAATACAATTTGAAAACCAATTTTAATTTATTATTTGAAATGTCAAGACCCGTTAAAAATGTTTTAAAAATACCTTATTGCGGATTCGACCCTAGAGTGGAAGGTGGACATTTAGTTGTTAAGGGCAATCTATGATGCACTGAAACGTTTTCTTCCCAAAATTTGTGTTTATGTTACGAAGAAGAAACGGGTACACATTTCTCTTCTATAAAACGTTTTTACTTTATATTACATAAATTAAATTAAAAAATCTAATTCACGAACGGCTACTCACTTGAACCCTGGCTACTGGATTTTCTTTCATTCAGCCTAGGTAATTACTAATTACTGCTTCAGCAGTGGAATCCTTGAGTTTTCAAGGATATCTCAGGGTTCAAGTGTTCAACACAAGACCCGTTCTTGAGATTTCAAGGAATCCGACTTCAAGGTTCCTAGTTTTTGCCGAAGGGTTTTTTACCATTACCGAAGTGTTTTTTTACCTTTGCTTTGTCTCATGTCTCATCTGCTTCAGGTTATTGGTTTGAAGAATTCCATCATCCTTCAATTAATTAATTTCAGTCATCTATCCTTCAATTTAGTTATGCTTGATTAATGTATACATATTTATGTTTTATATTTAAATATGAATGTTGACGTTACTTCAAATGATGATGTTGCAAGTAAAGAGAAGTGACCCTTATGTGACAATGTCACCAAGGTTGATAAGATTGACGAAAATGGTGGAACTTGTATGTGGCAATGCAAAATTTGCAAATGTGGATATCAAGGAACTTACTCAAGAATAAATGTTCATTTACTTAAACTTCCTAGAGGAGGAATAGATGTATGTTGTGATATTTATAATTCGGAACGTCTACGGTTAGGGAACATCGAAGGTAGGCGTGGATATCAAAAGAAAGTTAGTATACCTCATTCTATGTCAAGTGGACAACCAAACAATTTCATTAATACATTGATTGACTAGCAATATCTAAATCACAAAAGAGCAAGGGGTGACAAACAAATGAAAATTGATGAGTTAATAAATCAGTAAGGGAGAAAAGAACTTGATAAGAAGATTGCTCGTTCATTTTATTCAGGAGGTATTCTATTTCATTTTGCAAAAAATCCACACTTTCGAATGTCATATGCTTTGGCATGTTAATTAAAACTTCCAGGTAACATTAAATATTTTGTCTTTCCATTATCAATACACTTAAATATATTCTTGTAAATGCAAAATTTATAAATATTATAATGTTGGTTATTTTCCACCGAGCTATAATGCATTAATGACAAAGTTATTGGGTGATGAAGTAGGTCATATCAATATCGAGTTACAATGTATTAGAGAGTGTTGGGGAAAGAAATGCGTCTCTATTTTTTGTGATGGTTGAACTGATCCAAAACGAAGACTACTTATAAATTTTGTTGCTATTAATAATCATGGTGCTGTTTTTTTGCATGCTATTAACTGTAAGGATGCACGTAAAGACAATATTTCATATGTGCAGAAATTGAAAAAGTAGTTGAGGAAGTAGGTATTAAGAATATTGTTCAAGTAATTACTGATAATGCTTCTGTGTGTAGAGCAGCTCGTATGTTACTTAAATGATGCACGTAAAGATCAATATTTCATATGTCCAGGTACTTTGATATCTACTTTATAATATGTTACATATTTTCACAAAAATAACATTTTTTTTTATTTTTTTCAGATTTATTGGACACCTTGTATATTACATACTTTGAATTTGACATTAAAAGACATCTTTAATGCGGGTGGTAGGTTGAATTCTGGAAATCCAAATGATTGCACTTGGATTAGTGAAGTGGTTTCTAGTATTAATATGATTCGGAATTTTATTAACAATCATTCTAAAAGATTGTTAATATTTAGAAAATTTTCTAAGCTTACATTACTTCGTGTAGCAGAGACACATTTTGCTTCTCATATTGTCATGATGAAAAGATTTCAGGAGGTAAAAGATGCATTGAGAGCTATAGTCATTGATTCTAAATAGAGTACTTATAAGCATGATAATCCTAACAAGGTAGCCATTATACGCTAAAAATTGTTTGATGACTCATTGTGAGAGTCAATTGATTATATTCTTAAGTTTACCAAGCCTATATACGATATGTTAAGAGAATGTAATCTTGATAAGAGACCTTCACTTCATAGAATCTATGAAATGTGGGACACTTTGTTAACTAATGTAAAGATTGTCATTTTTCACATGAAGGAAAGAATGATGGCGACGATTCTGATTTCTGTAATATTATTTATATTGTGTTTACAGAAAAACGTGATAAATCGTTGACTCCTTTGCATGCCATGACTATGTATTTGGACCATCTAATTTACATTCTATAATAGACATTATAATGACTAATAGCTTGTAAGATTATTTTTGTAGGATTACAATAAACGAGTGGCAATTAAAACATCCAAACTTACCTCAATTGAAAAATGATAGGATTTTGAACAATCTTAGAATGCAATATTTGGATGATTTCTTCCAATATGATGATAGGAGAATATAAGCACTAACGGAATATTCAAAATTCATGGGATGTTTACATGACTTCGGTATTTCTATGACAAATATATTGAAAATGGAACCCATTGAATGGTGGTTGGCTTATGGTGTATCAATTTCTCTATTTCAAAGTCTTGCTTTAAAGTTACTTGTTCAAGTATATTCTTCATCTTGTTGTAAAAGAAATTGGAGTATGTATTCCTTTATACATTCCACACGAATAAGATCTAAGAATCCAAAACGTGTTGAGAAATTGGTCTACATACACTCAGATCTACGGATGCTTTTAAGAAGTATAATTGAGTATTCGGAAGGTGATACTAAAATTTGGAATCTTTGTGGTGATAACGTAAATACATTTGATGATGTCAGTTTGCTTGAAATGATTACATTATCTTTAGATGACCATGAATTAGAACGCCTTTTGTTTGAAAATCCCGATTTAGAGGATGATCAGAATGTTTGAGACATTGTTTGATCATCTTCATTTTATTAGATAGTGGAAACACATTATTTGTTTTATTAGTCTCTGTATAATGTGGATTTAGTACATATCGATAGTAATCACATTGTCTTTTATTAGCATAACGTTTCATCCAAATAAACTTTTCATTCGACGTTCTTCGTTTATCGTTAATAGTATAGATATGGTATACCCCACTGGGTTTATTCGTTTAGTAACTTAAAATTTAATTTATTTTCCCAAACAAACATATTTTAAATTTTTTTATCCAAACGTGTATCCATAACTTGTTTAACATATTGTAGGTTAAACGGCTAAAGAAAAAATTATACTTACAAATTACTCGAATCGGTTGGTTAAGTTTTGAGTTTGATCCAAGGAAGTCATACTAATCGTTACCGCTCGTACCGGTTTTTTCGATATATCGATGATATATCGGAATACATGTGTATCGGTCATGATAGATATTTTTCGGTATCACCGGTATACTGGGCAATATACCACCGGTATGACTTCTAATTTGGTCTCATTTTTACCAAAACGGGTCAAACTCAAATCAAATTCGAATTTCCAACGAACAAGACATCGAAACATTTTATTAATTCGAGGTTTGTGAATAAAAATGAAAAAAATGAAGACTAGTAATATGAAATTGTATAGAAGGTAAAAAAATTGAGAAAATTGTATAATTAACCTCCAACTTACGAGCTGTGTAAAAAACATGATCTTCAACTTACGAAATTGCAATAATGTCACCTAAAGTTATCAATAGCGTTTGTTTTTTACCCCTAGCATTCTAGCACCGGTTTTCCGTAAGTTGAAAATCGTTTGAAAACTCTTAACAAAGTACGCAAATAAGATCCGTTTGAAAAATTATACAAAATTTATCCTTGATGTACGAGAATTGTGCATAAAATATTATAAATTCACGAGTTCATTAAAATGTCAATGATAAACGATATTGAAATATTGAGGTGTTTGATGTGCATTTAATTGAAGTTTGAGTGCTACAAATGCATTTTTTTTTTCAAAAAATATACCATATTTGCAATTTCGTAACTTGGAGGACATGTCATTTACACAATTCGTAAGTTGGGGGACCGTGGGCAAACATCACCCAAAGTAAATTATATTAGTTTGGGAAGAGAAATTAAAATTTAGGTTAAGTGGGAAATAAACTCATACCTGACGTACATGGGGAAAGGACTTTTGTGAAATAGAGATAAACAATTGACATTGAATCTATAGATTGTTGAACGTCATAAAATTTCAATTTTTTTTATTTGTTGAAAAATGACTGTGAAATATGAAATTATGGACTTGTATGAAAATAATGTTAAAAAAACATTATTTTGCAAAATAGCTGGAAACTAATATCTAATTTTCTCAATTTATAAATCCAAATCGCCAAATTGGAGTCCTTTGTGAGTTTGAGGCTTGAGCATATCCTCCCGGCGCGAAGAAGAATATACTTACTGGAGAAGGCAAATATCCGTTATTGGTCCCTCAGATTCATTTCAATCTATTGTTAACAACTCGCCTCTGATTTCGAGTTCGGGAAATTTTTCAGCGCGTTCGCATCCCACTAAATGACTTTATTCGGACGAATTGAGGTGACCATGTCATCTTCCCTCTCTATTAACTCTCCTCTTTACTCCCCTGCCGCCTTTTCTCCAGCATCAACCCTATCTTCGTGTTTCTCTAAATTCAAAGCAAGGAACTTCAAAACGAGTGCACAATGGAAATTATTGAAAATTGAGTCTTCGACTAAGATGCCCATTAAAGCGACTTACAGCGGTGATGAAATGGGTGTCGTTGGTCAGCATGATAATAAGGAAGAGGACAAACCATCCGCGTTGCTTGAAAATGAGATGGATTCTCGACCTAGGCGCATTGCTCTATTTGTTGAGCCTTCTCCGTTTGCGTGAGTCGTGGTTTGTGTTTTTTATTGTTATAAGCAATGAATTAGCTTAGGGTTTCTACTTTGCATAGCCAATTTCTGGAGTAAAGTAACTGTGATTCATTGATTAGTTGCCTGAATGTATTTGTATGCAGTTATGTGTCTGGATACAAAAACAGATTCCAAAACTTCATCAAATATCTACGTGAAATGGGTGATGAGGTACTTCATTTCTATTCATTCTTGCTTAAATACTACAACCTTATTACAGCTTCTTCGTATTTAGTATTTACTCTATGATTAACAACATTATTGTTCGAAACCTAGACTCCTTAATAACTCCTTAAAACATATAAATCTTGATAAGAATTTATGATTTGTGTTTTTGAAGATGAAGGCATAGAAATTTTGTTTCGAAAATTATGGTTTCTAGATTGAGTGATGTAGAGGAAGATCAATTTAGGTAAATCACTATTGGACAGATTTATCCCTGATCTGTAATTGTGTTAAGGTTATGGTTGTTACAACGGATGAAGGAGTTCCTCGGGAATTTTACGGAGCTCACCTTATTGGTTCTAGAAGGTTAGTTTTTAACAACATTTTTATTTTGAGCAATTTGTAATGATATTGATAAGAAAAGGATACTTATCAGAAAAATAGCTTTGAATTCTCTATACAGCTTTCCTTGCCCGTGGTACAAAAAAGTGCCGTTGTCTCTTGCACTGAGCCCCCGAATTATCTCAGCAGTAGCTCGGTTTAAGCCTGACATTATACATGCATCTTCTCCTGGGATTATGGTATGTTAGTTTTATTACATCTTCTCCTGGTAATGTTACTCGGGAAACATCGATAATGCCGTGTTTTTTATCAGGTTTTTGGTGCTCTCATAATCGCAAAACTACTATGTGTTCCCATAGTCCTATCGTATCATACTCATGTCCCTGTGTATGTTTTAAATAACTCTCGTTTGTTCCGGCTGATCAAGGGTACCGATTTATTTGTTTTTTTGTTCTTCGTGAAGGTATATTCCGAGATATACATTTAGTTGGCTGGTTACTCCAATGTGGTTAGTTTTAAGTAAGCCGCATTTATGTTTAATTTCATGATCCAATATAAGTTAACTGTGCTTGATGAACTTCAATTTATGTTATGATTCACAGAATTTCTTCATAGAGCTGCGGATCTTACACTTGTTCCCTCTGCTGCTATTGCGAAGGATCTTTTGGCTGCTCGAGTCACTGCAGGTTAGTTAACTAGTTTAATCTTAACTATTATTACAAGCTAGTCTGATTCTTTATTTATCCTTAAACAGCGAATAGGATTCGTCTATGGAACAAGGGAGTTGATTCAGAGAGCTTTCATCCCAAGTTTCGTTCATACGAAATGCGATCAAGATTAAGGTAAAAAACCCGATCTTTAAATTTCATTAAGGAGTTCTTTAAATGTTTGATCTTAATTACTAGTAATGGAGAACCAGAGAAACCATTAATAGTTCATGTGGGAAGGCTTGGAGTTGAGAAAAGCTTAGATTTTCTTAAAAGGTACTTAACTTATAAGTTCGAACTTATTCGTCTACTCGAATGAGTTTCGTTTCGTTTCATTACATGATTACAACAGAGTGATGGATGAACTTCCCGAAGCTCGAATAGCTTTCGTTGGTGACGGACCATACAGGTGATATTTTCATTTACTCTCGATAATCGATTACGAAAAATGCCTCGATCATGACCGGTTTCTACTAACAGAGAGGAATTGGAGCATTTGTTTTGTGGGAAACCAGCAGTATTCACAGGGATGCTTCAAGGAGAAGAGCTCTCTCAAGCCTATGCGAGCGGTGATGTTTTCGTTATGCCATCGGAGTCCGAAACGCTTGGGTTAGTTGTGCTTGAAGCAATGTCTTCCGGGCTACCCGTGGTGGCTGTTCGTGCTGGCGGGATACCGGAGATTATAAGTGAAGAACAGCAGGGAAAAACGGGGTTTCTTTTTAATCCGGGTGATCTTGAAGATTGTTTGAGCAAAATTAAGCCGTTGCTTCAGGATCAGAAGCTCAGGGAATCGATCGGAGAAGCAGCACGAACAGAGGTGAAGAAGTACGATTGGCGAGCTGCGACGCATAAGATTCGCAACGAGCAATATAATGCTGCTATCTGGTTTTGGCGGAAGAAAAGAGCACAATTCTTGGGGCCTTTTCAGCGGCTGCTCCGCCGTGTATTTCCTGTAAATCATCCCGCCGTCGGTATGTAATCACCTTGCCGTTTGTAGTTTCAGTCACGTTCTAAATTAAATCACATCCCATTTTAAAATTAATAATTATTATTAATGAGAAAATTATAATATTGATCTTTATTTAAAATAATATAAATGTGATATCCTCAAATTTTTAAATGGTAAAAGAAGCTTCAAAAATTTTAAAATTGTTCAAAAATGATAATTGAGTAAATAATAATGATTTTAGTTTTTTTCTTATGTGTTGTTTTGACAATTTATAAATTATTTTTAAAATTTTCAAAGTTTGAAGATAAAGTTATAACATTTTTTCAAGGTTAATTTGTCAAATACAAACTATAGAGATATTTAAAATATTAACGAGTATTAATATCAAATATAAACGTTTTTGGAAGTTTGGGGGCTAACCACACTAATCTCGTCTAAAAATATTTTAGAGAGTTTGTTCTGATGAGTCAATTTCTTTTATAATCTTGCATTTAATTATTGTGGGACACGAGCGATATACGAGGTTAGGTCTACAATATGTGAACTTACGTCTTCGGGAGAGCACAACTCTACCTTGGTTTTCACTATTATAATCAAAAAATACAAATGCAAATGAGAGATGATGACAATTCGAATGAAAACGGTTCGAAAAATGATCAATTCCACTCCGTCGCGCCCGAGGCGACGAAAACTCGCGAATTAGGGTGTTGGTCGCGACTTTTGGACAAATAATCGCGAATGGTGCCAAAAGTCGCGAGTCATGGTGCCCAAGAGACAAAAACTTGCGAGTCCGAGGTCAGGGAGGTGAAAACTCACGAGTCGGGGGTTCAGGCGACGAAATCTCACGAATACAGTAATGAATACATGCTCTCGCAGCTTTTTGTGCAAAAAGTCGCGAGTTTGGGAGTTGATTAGATGGTCTCGTGACTTTTTGTACAAAAAGTCGTGAGTGTGGCATAAAGTCGCGAATCCCAGACATTGGAAAGCGTGTCAAGAGTCTAAACCTTTTTTTGGAACCTATGGTCTTGTATTTATAGAAAAACTCGATAAAATAAATCAACTTAATGTCCAAAAGCTCAATCTTAGTCAAATTAGCCCAAATTACTTAGAAAATATCTGATTAAACCGGAATAAGTGTCACAGCGCCTCAGAACTTCGAGAATGCACCACAGTCGAACACTAGTAGCACGTAATGTCGAGAAAATACCCGGGAATATTCTTTACCAATTCATCGTCTCCAAATGCATAGGAGATAGCCAAAAATATCGTCTTAGGTCACCAACGAGCTCTCCGAGTGCCAAATTACAAAAATACCCCTGACATCATTTCCGACCGAAATAATCCAAAACAGCTCAAAACACCATAAGAATCCTCATACGAGGGCCCGACATGACCAAATTACGAGACTACCCCCAATATCACAGTACTCAATAAATATAATAGAAAATCAATAATACCATTTAGCTACGTCAGACGAGCCCCGGTGGTATCATAATTACATAAATAACCCCGTGCAATATCAATAGTCCCTTAGTTTGCGGATTCAGATTCTGAGTCGTAAACCACATTATATCGGCTCCTCTAGAAGTCTAGTTTCATATACTTTTTAAGAAACCCATGAGTAAGGCTGAAATCATCTCGCTGACATTATGGAATCAAATTTTGAGTTCAATCGAGAATTTCACGATTTTCCAACTCGTAGGATTTGCTCTTATTCATATCTCTCTTTACTTTGCGTGCCGACGCATTTCATTATACAATGAAATTCTGCTGCACCGCTTCGATTCGTTAATCTTATACAATCGAACTTAGAAAATATTTTTTACTGACTATCAAGAGGTTTAAATCTCAGCGTAGAGCTCTCACTTTTTGCTTCATCAAAACCTAGCTCTTCACAGCTTAGGGAGTTCAAGACTCCTCAACTTCGCAATTCAATCTTGTTCACGTCATGATTAGCACTCTACGACCTTGAACTCATATGTATTTTTCCTGCATAAGATATCCCTACGTTCGATCAAGAACATCACTTTCTCACCTCCGCCAGGAGGTCGGACTTACTCCTTTGCTATTCTCATTATTTTAGGGCAATTATTTTACGCTTGTGGTCGATCGTGTGAATCTCTTGTATGCATCCCAATTACCAACTACATATAAAGGTTATCGTCTATATAGCATGCTTGCTTTATTATTAAGGGGCCGCTCAAATAAATAAGGCCAGATGTCTAGGCTTGACGAGTAGCGTGGAGCTTTGAGAACGAGTTCCCAACTTTGATGCGAAATGATGACTTATTGTCTCTTTTAGATATGATCTCATAAAAAATAAAGTGTCTTTAGCCGATATCTAAGTATAGAAAGAAGAGCTCAACTGAATAATAGTTCTGTCAATCATCGAATATTATGTAGGTGGACATACCGATCAAGGTAGGGTCATTACCTTATCTATATTCCTACTTCCCATATATATTATTTGAGAATTAAGATTCTTTCTGAAATAAATCTTTATTACGTGGAGAACTTCGCCTCAGAAGATATTACCTAAACTCCATGAGTTATAAGAAAAGAAAACCGAGAAGCCCCAAGTGGGAATCATGTAGGGAACAACATGAAACTAGGGCAATGACGTAAAGTTGCCTCATAATAAAGCCAAGAACCGTTATATTTCCATCTCCTCAATTTTAACCTCTCCTATGTTTCATTTGATAAAATAAATCTCTAGATTCGTTTGAAATCTCTTCTCTTTATTTGTGAATTTTAAGGTTTGCCTTAACTTCGTCCCGTCTCTCATAAAATCTCACAACTTGATCAAGTATGATAGTTGTTGCTATATTTGTATTATCTCGGGTAAGAAAATCTATGTCATCCATAAAGCAACTTTATGACATCTTCGACGGTAAATAGGATAATTTGTGTCATGCACACAATAATTCTATGGACCGAATGGCCATAAATAAAGACGTACATGTTATACACCAACATGCTAATCCTTCCATCTCATAAATAATGAACCCGATGCATCCATAAAATATTTAAGATTCATTCGCCATATGTCGAAACAATATACACCTTTCGGGGATAATTACTTGATCACTTTCATACGGATCTCGGCTAGGCATCTCTGATCGTAAATGAGATCGTAACATAAGTTTCCTTACTATACATAAGGGACTTGCCCTTGAGTGTTGCAACCGCATTTAAGGGAGCGATCTTAATACATCCAGGCTAGTTTGTTGGTTCTTTCAACCGTAAACAAAAAATACAAGATAGTCATGAGTCATTTACTGGATACACCGATCATACGAGATGAAAATATATCCTCATCCACTTAACAAACTTCGGCTTGTTCATCGCTGACATAACCGAGCCCCGAACAATAACTTGCTTCTATCTTTTTGACTTATCCAGTTGACATCCGGAGAATGAGTGAGGGACACAACGTTGTTCGACACAAATATACCTCATCATGTGAGACGATTTGACCAACTTATCAAATGACTGACTATTATGTGGCATGGACGAGACAAATGTCTTTACTTACTGTCCGAAACGAATCTACTTCGTATGTCGCTTTACAATCTTTCTCGAGAATTTTTTTTAATGTGTAAATTTGCTCATTCGCCAATAAGCAAGCTATCGTGTCATAAGCTATCAAAGCTACAATAAATGAGGCCTCTTGATAATCAAATAGGCAAATATCAGTACCATTAAATATCCTTATATGGCAAACATTATTTTTTAGAATATTCCTTTTAGTGGGCCACTCTTTTGATCGCTTTGGTCATAACTAGGAGTCCCCAGCCGTAATAGAATTTAGTTGAACTCATACCATAAGGCGAATATTTGGCCATTTAGATCGTTTATCAGAATGAAATCTATAAATATGATCTATCGGCAAGTAAATGCATCAGCATATGATTAAGCCAAATAATGGATTTTTCAGACAATGGTCCCTTTTTACACGGGTATCACTTTACAATTTCAATAATATCTGAGAGTGCCCGATATTTAGTCAGTTTGACTGTAAATAAAAATACGTGGTCATAAATAACGAAGTCCGTGCTATAGGACCATAACTTGGTCAGTTTAACAAAGGAGGTCATGTCATAACGTGGCTTCATAATTTCTCGGATAATAAACACTCTTCTCCTGATAGTAAATAACATAGTATTCCTCGTCATATAATGAAATTTTCTTTTATTTATTTTCAATTTCTCTGATCGCTTTATGAAAAATCTAATTCCGGATAATCTGAATCGAGAAGTTAACCTCTAAAATAATAGTAGATTTCATATGATTAGAAAAAATAATCCTTCGGCATGATTTGGCGAAGAGATATTCACGAATGTGATAGTGATCTCAGATAATCACATAAAGTTTTTATGTTAATTACGAGTCTGGGTACGAGTCCCCAGTAATCATAACATTTTGTGGAATGCAAACCATAAGACGAATATTTGGCCATTTTGATCGTTTGCTTAAGCGTAAACCATAAATACGATCACAAAACTCATACCGGTCATTCTAATCGCAATTGAAAATGTATGATCTTTTAGCATAATTTATCCCTCGGGGATGATAGGTAAACCAATCATGTAACAATGTGTTTTCATAATTTCTTTCTTCCACAATAAATAACCAGATTTCCTCGGGGATAATCTGCCACGAATTCCATGAACAATGATGTCTTTATCGCACAAATGACTTTTAGTATTTCTCCTAGAAATATGTTCTTGATAAACTTGCATTCTCACTGAGTATAAATTTGCACTTGAGATTATCTTACACATAACGAAGCACTTGCATATTTGTTTGCACGTTCTCTTCGGGCATAAACTTGCACCGTGGCTATCACGCTTTTCCATCGGCATTGCACCGTGGTCATCACGGCATAAACATGCACCGCGGCATCACACTGTCCCATTGGCATTGCACCGTGGTCATCATGGTATAAACTTACACCACGGCATCACACTTTCCCATCGGCATTGCACCGTGGTCATCACGATATAAACTTGCATCGCGGCATCATACTGTCCCATCGGCATTGCACCGTGGTCATCACGGTATAAACTTGCACCGCGGCATTACACTCTCCTAGGGTCTCACGAAGCACCCGCAATTCACATGCACGTTGTCTCCGGGTATACACTTGCACCCGAGATCATCACACTTTCCCTCTGGTATAAACTTGCACCCGGGGCCATCACACTCTCGCCGCCGGTATAAACTTGCACCCGGGGCCACTGCGGAAATGGACCAACCTCCGACGAGGGCGCGACCCTTGCCGGCGTGTCTTGGAGGATTCGGGTAAATAAAGCACCTCGTTTGCCACAGAACATGCTCGATACAAGACCGGCTATTAACAATCAATAGGGCCCCTTAACATAATCCAACAGTATATATGTATAGACGATTCTGCTGCAGACAGAAAGACTCATCACATTTAAATTATTTTATCTAGTATCTAATTTGACGAGTTTGAAAATGATCGACTATACGACAGGTGGTGCAATGCATATCTAATCTAACCTATTATTTAGTTTCCAACCTTTATCATACTAAAATGCAATGAATCTACTCCTATCTTACCAGTCCCATAGTCGATTGAATTCATCTCATCAAAAAAGATACATAAAAATCAGAATATAATAAAAAAGAGGGGATTTTCATCTTTAAAAGTTCAAAGAGTCTAGTCTATACATAATATTTGAGCAAATTGGAAATATGTCAAGTCTGTGGCAACTCCTCTCCGCTCATGTTCACAATCTTATACACTCATTCTCTCATCACCACCGTAACCTAATACAACGTACAACGTGCAAGAATGTTCAACAACCGTAATCTCATACAATTTCCCATTCAGCGTACAACGTACAAGAATGTTCAACCATCTCAACTTTCTTTAATCACCAATCACTAAAAAGTCAATAATAATGAATGAACTTGTGACTACATATCTCCACATGAATATTTGCCTCGTTATGGCGTTATCAATGCATCAATCATTTGAATTCCCATATATTTCAGTAAATACAATAGCGACTATAAATGCACATATATGTAACGAAACACACGATAATAATTTTCAAGCCATTCACTCGTGCTTTTTCCCAAAATATTGTGCGCAATATCTAACATCAAAAATAGAATGAAACATTAGAGGATATTGTGCTTTTTCTCCCAGGCGCGATGCACTGTTTCTCCTAGACATAATAATACTTTCAAAATTCACTTGCTTGATTTATGAAGAGTTTCATTGCATTATATGACACCAAGTCCTCAGGAATCCAAAACTAGCAAACAATAAGATTATGAGGATACTCCTCATTTCATGTTCCCAAACTCGGGATACTTATTCGACTTATATACATTTAATGTCTCTTTTCAATACCATTATGCACAATTCATTCATGTCCACGGCCATCATGAAGGCACATAATAATCTCAGTCTCCATGTGTCGACAGGAAAATCATGAACAATTGTTTAATTGTCGTCATATATACTCAGAGCAAATATGACTCAACTTCTAATTTCGCTTGCGATATTCACCGTAGATACTTAGGGCAATATTGACTCAAATTCTAATTTAACTTGCAATATTTATCTCATCACCTCCTCATAGTCAGCATAGTAATCGGCACAAACTTCTTTCTTAAATGCACTAAGCTTGTCGCAAGATAAACAATGAAGATATTAATTGTTTACTAACCGATTCTTTTTGCCACTACCAATATTTATAAGTACACTCGGCTGCCAATTACACGATTATAAAGATTGACCTTCGTCTTGGGATAATCTCATTAGTTGATCTCTCCATAATGATGATAGATAGGATAATAAACCATTGTTTTCGATGTTGATTCGTTAGACAATAGGGGCATTTACACGAGTATTCTCTTGCTTCGCAATACACTTCATTGTATAAGATATCAATCTTGAAAACACATTATTCTGATGAGAACGCCTTATTTCATTAAATATCTTTGTTTAGCGATCCGGAGAAAGATACACTTTTATATGCTCACTTGGGTATAAATTGGTCAAACGAATTCCTCGAAAAGAAAAACAAGACCTTTCGATAATCCATAATATATGGGAAGACTTCTAATAACAACGTGTTTCATTCCATTCAATAAGATTTCATTCTCCCAAGTGAGATAAACTCTAGATTCCTTGTATTTTTCTAGTCATGATTACTGGTCCCTCGGATCACGATCATATCATCCTCCCATCAATTCAAAACGTATGTGACAAGCTCATGTTCTTCCATACGAACAAATCATTTTTTACTCGCAAGTCCCCAGTGTTGACGGAATTATATTGGCGAGTAACACAGAGGTCCACAACCTCTAATTTGAGCATGAGAAACTCCGCTCATAACAACGTACGCAGCATGCTGATGTATCTTGCAGAAACTTTTGAACCCGTGTCCCAACATTGAGATATATAACATTGCTCGGTCTTCCAAACCTGTATAGTACCACGAGCGGACAGTGTAAATGTGTCAATGTCATGTAATTATTCTCTTCAACGTTTCCTTAAAATGAAATAATAACTCGGTCTATTCTGTTAATATATAATTTCGCATATACAATAACTTTGATGAGACTCACTTTCATAAGATCTTAAATCTTTTCTCTGAATAGGACTAAGGTCGGTTCATCGAAATTCAACCTTTTGCATTTTCCTACTAACATGATTATTGGCCAATGTTTCTCATCATTGCACCCAAATAAGGCAACACTCATGGCTTCTTTGAATATACAAAGTATAAACCCAAAGGTTTCTGAGGGGAGTGGAGATATAAACGAATCATTATCTATATAATACTTCTAACTTTCAAAAACCAATCGATTCTATTCACCAAGGAATATGAAATTTTCCTTGATTGATAACTTATCCACTTCCATTCCTCTCACAAATATCATAGGACCAAGGAAATTTTCAACTTTCACATAAAACACACTTCTAGGAGGGTTCCACTTCATTGAACACCTCTTCAATATACTAAACTATTCACTCAAATATTGGTCATGATTACTTCCATACTGGTTTTTATGTGTATACCATCACTATTGACTTCCACACATTCTTCTCATCACATCTTTAAATATTGATTTCATCGATCGTTGGTACACGGCATCTGGTTTCTTCGAACCAAAAGGCATAATTGCAAAATTTCAAGCCGACAAACTTAAACAATATGTCAATGTCGAAGGTAGATATAGGTCCTCTGACAATGCTTCACTCAATTAGGTGAAATCAATGCAAACTCTCTAGCTATTGTTCAACTTTTGGATCGCCAATGCGCTCGTGACCCATTATACGTATCTCATCGGCTCGACAAATCCTGCTTAGAGCAACATTCCATATCTTCATCAATTGTCTTTTACTTTTCAGACCAGAATTTCCGCTTCTTTTAAGTAATTCATTTTCATTCTTTAAAACAACCTTAATAATAGATGTTTCATCTTTATATCATTTTTCTTATCCTTCCAACACAAAATCACATCCTCTTAACCAACTAGTTTTTTCGAATTAGAATCCCACCGCATAAACGTATTTCTTGGTACCAAAGGGCTCCATACAGCTTCGACACATGATATTATAACAAGAACATGGCAACACCTGATTTCCCTTTACCTCTTTTATCCCGATCTAGTAGAAAACTTCATAATCAAATGAAACAAAGATACGATGGCTATGAATACATTCAATGCACCTTTTCCAATGGCAAAATTATAAAGGATGGTAGGAAGATCCACCACTACAAATTCCGTTAATAAATACATTGATATTTCTTGATATCCCAATGTGACTAGGAGAATATCAAATCGTTCGGGAGCAACAAAACTGTTGTTAAACCAAACTAACTAAATACATTGCTTATTAGTTAATGTCAAGACCTTTGCTAGAATGCACATATGGTCAAGATACTCGTCAGCTCGATAATGTCACAGATTAATTAAGAAAGCATGCTCAATAATCATATATTTCCGGACAAATATCATTCCGGGCGATCAATAGAATAACACAAATTTGACATCTCTTTTGTGAACTCCAATAGAAATAGTTTGATAATGGTTGATACTTCTGAAAACCCAACAATCATAATTCTCAGATATCTTTAAATAATTTAAGTAATCAATGAATATCTATTGTTATATATGATGATCAAACTGTTGGTAATCAATTGCTTAGATTCCTGATGAATACATTTCAAGCGAAATCCATTCTGGATAATGAAGTAAATCGAACAAATGAACCCTTCTCAATAGATGAAGAATAATCCGAACGAATACCATTTCGGATGATTAAGAAAAATAATTAGATGCTCTCTTCAACATAGGCTTTATGTTATCAATAACTTGATCATCGAATAGAGATTTAATTTCAATCATTTTCTTTAATTCCAAATCCTCAACCATAATTCCGAGAGTTGCAAGACTCTTCAAGGGCTTTCGTTAATGCAGACCCACACGATCCGAACAGAGAATACTTATCGATCAAGACATGTTTAATTTCTCAAACAACAAAGAATCTACGGTGATCCGATTACTTCATGAAATGCTCGAATATTCTTGAATGATAGATAAAAGACCCGCACAATTTGTATAACCATTCAAGAAGCCTTGATTACTGAATACGGATGCTGCCACATAAATATACGCCCCACACTTTCAATAACACATCTGCACGCCGGAGTTTCATTTTATGATCCTACGATAACTTCAAGCGTTCATTAGTTATTCGTTGACGACTATATTGTCATTTTAACCAATCCTTCACTATCCAAATTTTTAATTTCTCCATATATCATGATAAATACGTGTTCATTCGCCAATGTTTTGTCTTACACACTAGCTTCTTCTTTTGCAATAATAACTTCTCGATGTGGTATGAGTTCCCCAAATGCGTACTCTTCAACTCCTCAATTTGAATATTAAGATATTAAATTCCATATTCTTGGACATGTACTACCTTTTCAACACCAAATAATTCACGAAGTTGCCGTAAACTTCGTTAATCTTTGAGTCTCGAACATTAAACCACCAAAGTCATTGATATAACGAATGGAACATATATTAAAGCTACATAGCTTTTGATAGTTGTCCATAGAGAGGATTAGTATTTCACGAATGGATACTCAGAAAACCCCACTGATAACTCAAAACTAGAAAACCACATCATTCATTTCACTCTTTTACACGTTCTATAATCCCGAACAAACTGAGTACATATTGAGTAAGCTCCTCCATACTCATGGCATCTTTCCTAAGGTCATGTTAAATCGTTATTAGGGGGAGTGGTTGTGTTCCCGGGTTGAATATTCAAGTAAACTTCCTCGATCTCGGTCTCGGACATTCCTCCCATCGTACTAATCAACTTACCAAACTAGCCACACTTCAACAACTTCTCAACATCATACACCAATTATAGACCATCATTAGTAACATGTCCGAAATTGTGATGGAAAAAGGACAAAATACTTGGGACTCTTGAGTCCCCGGTGTCGGTGCTTATAATAGAAGCGCGTATATAAGGGATCCTACTTCATTCTCTTCAACCATGGAGAGAAATATACTTGCGATTGAATACCAAAAAGGTTTGCATGTTGGGCTTCGGCAGCGATACATTCGATTGATCACATGATTTAGGATAATGTCATGTGACCATAAGTATGCAATCTTTCATTTTCCGAATCTACTGTGTATACGTGAAGCCAAGCTCTTCCATACTTTACTATGGATCCTCTAGAAACCAACGACGATCAACCTTTCTCATTTTCTCTATAACCTCTCAATTTGTTATGAACTTTATTTTTTATATTATCGTTGTCGAAACAGAGTATAAAACTTGTCATAATCCTTCAAAAATTCACAAATCGGATTCAATGAGTGAACTCAGATCGGAAATAGGATCATGATCATATTCTTGCTATTGATCGATGAGGTAACAATGATATCATAAGATGGCACCATCACATATCCATATCGTGTTGTTTTGCAACCATGCATGCACTTGCATAGCATTAAACAATTCCACACGACAATTGTCATGCACTCATGCGACCTATTATCTTTTCCATGTAATTAGTAACTCGCATTGACTTGGTATTTCCAACATTCCGCCGCTAACATTCTCTCCAACCATTTCGTGCACATACATATAATCAAGCAACACATAGCCAAACTCCCCCAATGCAACTATGCATCAGCTCATTTTCCATGTAAGGTCTCACGAGTGCCAATCAACCGCCGCTCCATGCAATCCACACGACCACCACAAAACGGGTTAGAAAAGCATACAACCTCTCCAAATAATCGTTATGTCATGCCGAATATAACTCATACTTGAATCCAAATATGAAATGATAGAAAACCTCGGCAACTAATTGAACTATTAGAGAACAAACTCTTCTAAATATCCGGCAAAATTACATGGTCACGTCATTGAAGCCATTAAACTGACATGATTCTCAAGATTCAATGTTGAGGAGATCCTTAGGCGTTTCAATATACGCCGATCTTGTGAAGGATAATCACCCTCGCAAGCGGAGGTATGTAAATGTATAGGGTATGTTTGCCATATACCATCTTCATTATAACTGATGACCATATTGACCTCCAATATATCCCTACTACATAGTAAATCCTTTCAATCATTCCAAATATCCCCAATTTTCGATAAATGGATCAAAATGAAATAGTAAAATGCCACTGAAATCCAATTCAGAAAATATTACACCGTCACATCACCATGTGATTGTAGACATAAAATGTAGCCTCCCATAAAAGTTTCGTAATCCCGAAAATAAGCTTTTTTATTTGCAACCCTTTCATCCCTTTGTCATGTCTTCGGCATATATTTATGTCATATGATAATATTTCAATACACTCATAGATAGGTTCCCTCCGGATGAAATCCCGCTCCGGGGGTTGGTTAGATGTTCCCACTACTGAGGACTCTTCCTGCGGCACTGATTAAGTCCCCGGTAAAATATCATTCATATTGTCTTCTATCGCATAAGGGTTGCAATCCAGTACACTTTCTTCATCTATATCACTCTCATATCAAGAATCTCATATCATCACAATATATAACAAGATCCAAGCTCAACACAAAGAGATCTCAATGAGACTAAGTCTCAGTCCCCATGGACGGTGTCAAACTGATCTGGTCTAAAAATATTTTAGAAAGTTTGTTTTGATCAATCAATTTCTTTAACAATCTTGCATTTAATTATTGTGGGGACACGAGCGATATACGAGGTTGAGTCCACAATGTGTGAGCTTACGTCTTCTGGAGAGCATAGCTCTACCTTGGTTTTCACTATAATAATCAAAGAATACAAATACAAATGCAAATGAGAGATGATGACAATCCGAATGAAAACGGTTTGAAAAATGTTCAATCCCACTCCGTCGCGCCCGAGGCGACGAAAACTAGCGAATTAGGGTGTTGGTCGCAACTTTTGGACAAAAACTCGCGAATGGTGCCAAAAGTCGCGAGTCATGGTGCCCAAGAGACGAAAACTCGCAAGTACGAGGTCAGGGAGGCGATAACTCACGAGTCAGGGGTCCAGGCGACGAAATCTTGCGAATACAGCAATGAATACATGCTCTCGCGAGTTTGGGAGTTGATTAGATGGTCTCGTGACTTTTTGTACAAAAAGTCGCGAATCCCAGACCTTGGGAAGCATGCCAAGAGTCTGAACCCTTTTTTGGGACCTAGGGTCTTGTATTTATAGAAAAATTCGGCTCAATAAGTCAACTTAAGGTCCAAAAGCATAATCTTAGTCAAATTAGCCCAAATTACTTAGAAAATATCCGATTAAACCAGAATAAGTGTCACAATGCCCCGGAACTTCGAGAATGCACCCCGATCGAACACTAGTAGCACGTAATGTCGAGAAAATACCCGGGAATATTCTTTATCAGTTCATCGTCTCCAAATGCTTAGGAGATAGCCAAAAATATCATAATAGATATAATTTATAAACTTTGGGTATCACTTTTACACTGTTATAAAGTTTGGGGCTACTGACAAACACTCTATATTAATACAAATTATAAATTCGAATTTAGGATATCATAATAAGTTCGATCAATATTTTCATATCGACCGATATGATGAAAATTGGGTAGCACCGGTATTTCGACCGGGCGGTACCGGGTTTCCGGGTCAACTCTGGAAAACATAATAATTTTCTTTTTAAAATTTTTTTCATATCCTCTAGTCTATCTCTAGTACTAGTCCGGACCGAAATGGTAATCCGAACCGATATGAAAACATTGAGCTCGATACAACTTACAAGGCTATTTCAGTCAAATATTTGTAAAGAGAACAAATTTTTTTATAGTGGTTCACAATCATTTTTTGCACTATTATAGTTAGTTAATTATAAATATATTCGTTAGAAAAATTACTTAAACTATTAGGAATTTTATTATAAGATAATGTATAAATATAAGAATATGTTATTATAATTTTTTATATAAAATATTCTTAGCTATATATAATATTTATTATTTAAAACGTAAATAGTTTTCAATATTTTATTTTAATGTTTCAATTGTTATATTGAAACATAAATTTGGAAAACTTTGTCTTTTAGAATGTGAATTATTAGTTTCATAATTTTATATATTTTGGGACCAAATGGTGGATCGATATTGAGACTGATGTTGATCGACGTCGACATCTACACCGACGGATCAATGTGATCGACATTGACATCGGGAGGGTGTGATTGGCACCCATTGATGGATGTGTAACATGACATCAAGAGGATGTGATTGACATCATATATGTGATCGACTTCAACATTATCAAGGTGTGGTCGATTAATACGAAATGTAAATGTCGTTCAGTATCAGGTCCAACCTTGAGAGCCAACAGAGGCTTCAATGACGAAAACCAAACGGGATCTGAACGAGGTCAAACCGAAGGAATCGAGAGGGTGGGATGGTTGATATTAAGCATAGTCAAATGACCTTGATACCGAGCTAGGTCATTAATACCGAAATGATCGGATCATAAGGGATGTAATAGACCTCAACACTAAAGCACATCTCATGATTGTATTTCAATATATTCGGCTGCACTTAGTGCAACAATTAGAAGTTAATCAAGAAAGCTAGACAATGGAGTAGCACGAGAGAGAGTGACATCATACACATGAAAATTGCAAGGATTTTCAATGATAACTTTCAAGTTTGTTATATTGCTTTGGTTGCTAAAAAACTCATATTTCTTAAGTTTTGTAACTTGGTGTTCATTGTGTTAGTTGACTGACCAAGTTTGGTATGTGGTTTTCTCCGGTACTTAAATTCCACATACAACTTTTCATATCTATTCCATTCCATTGTGCATATGCGTAAGTTCATAAGTTAATCGATAAAGAATAGGAAAAACCAATATATGCCAACAAGAGATATCAGAGAAGGTTTAATTGTATGAAAATAGAGGATTATAGAATACTGATGATAAAGTTGAACTCTACAAATTGTTCTATATGCAAGGTAAAGATGAAGGATTTGTTGTTCTACTGAGATTTGTGGCCAATGATTGAGTCGCAAACCACACCAAAAGATGTAGACAAACCAAATTGGAAATCGATGAACAAGAAAGAGCTCACGTACATAAGGTCGTGGGTTGATCTGCCATTGTTTTTTTCATCATATCAGAGAAATGACTAACCCAAAGGGTATGTGGTCAAAGTTTCATACTATCTACGAGACAAATAACATGCGGAATAAGGTCGATACGATAAAGAAACTGATGAACCTGAGGTATGCTTGAGAATTATGTTATCATCAAAAATAATTTTAGAATTAAACAAATTGAAAAGAATATAGAAAAATGGAAATATGAATTTTTATAATTATGTTAAAATTAAATATTGATTGAAATATATTAAGATTAAATTAAAGTCTATTTTTTTATCATATTAAATTCAAGTATATTGGATTGCTCAAAATCGAAATTATTTACCCAAATCACTCAAGAAATATCATATAAAGAAAACCGCTCACTCTACTCAACATTAACTTTGTATGTTAAATATATCATTTTTAAGAATTTCTCTTTTATACTATTTTATATTTCAGAATTTTCATTATAATTTTGTTTAATATATACTTAATAAATGAATCACATCATATTAACAAACAATAAACTCAATTACTTTTACATGACTTTTTGTATAATATAAAATTTTTAATTTGTAGATTTTATATGAGAAATAGTTTTTTTGAAAAATCATTTATTAGTAAATGAATACATTTTTAAAAGCCGACGAGTTAGTGAGTGATTTGCTTTATGAACAATTAATGATCATTGAATTGATAGGGGAATGGACACAACGCGGAAATCCACCCAATCCCTTTAAATAATAAAAAAGTTTTTGATCTTTTTATAAAAGCCACGTTAAAAGGATTGTACTATTTTGGTATAATAATGTTTTTGATCTTTGGTTTTGCAATTAGGAACGGTGACGTGTGGTGAAATTTTTAAATCTATATTATTTTAATGTACACAAAAAAATTAAAATTACACTGTGTTCATAGTTAAAAACATGATTTTATCACAGTTGTTAAAACCGACTATAACATTATCACGATTTAAAAAATAACTAATTTATCATTATAACATTTACAACATGATTATATATATTTTTTATAATTTTATATATAAATATATATTAATATTTTTACATAAATAACGCAAGTTATCAAAATTTTTCCAAACATATTATAAATTCATGAGCATTATATATTAATACATCTCATTATACCTCAATCAAACATATTATCATACTTCAATTTTTACCAAACATTTCAATAAAATTAGAATCATCCAATTGTAATTAACCATCACAATTGACACGTTTCACCACATACCAACACCGCATTTTTAAAAGTTTATCCAAAGAAACACATTTAAATTTTACAACTCTAGTGTAAAAAATTAATGAGTTTGTTTGGTTCAGCTTTTTTAAAATTGCGGTGTGGTGAAGTGTGGTTAGATGTGGTGAGGTGTAGTGAGGTGTGGTGAAATATGATGATTGTGAATTTTTAAGTATGTTTGGTAAAATTACGATATTATGATCGTGATTTATATAAAAATACTAATATACCCTTATATATATATAATAATAAATATAATTATATTATAATTAATATAAGTAAAGGTAAATGAGTCTTTTCCAAAATCACGATGAGACCACAACTGGTTTTAACAGCTGTGATGATATCGTGATTTTTTAACGATTATCACATCGCAATTAACAATATGTTTTGTGCGCATTAAAAAAATCACGATTTCAACATCTCACCGCACCTCATCGCTGTTTTAATCGGGGTATCAAACAAACTCAATAATTACTTTATATTGGCAATTATCAGACCTGATGCCAAGAGACGTACAATCTGTAATTTAATGTGATTTTGTCATTAATTTTCATTTCATTTTGTGCATTATAAGTGGAATTAGGTGACACGTCGTTAGGGTACAAAGCCAAATAAAGTTTTAATTTAATAATTATTCTCTTTTTTGTCATATCTTCTTGTCTGTCTCTTCAATCGCAATTTGCTGGGATGTAGTTTTAATAATTCATTTTCTTTTGAATATATTGTATATTATATTATCTAGTATATATACAATACCATAGTTTTTGAAACTGGTAAACCGAAAATGTTTTCTATTGATCGAACCGAATGGTCGGATCGGTTCAAACCGGTTTTCAGAAATATTAATTTAATTTAAAATATTAAGATAAATGCATATAATTCAATATAGGAAATCCAAAAAGTATAACTTAAACATGAATTAAGATATAGACAAATGAAATATATAAGTTTTTAAATCATTATCCAAATAAGAGTTTAAATTTTAGATTCAAAAGACAAACATATTTTATATAAAAGATGAAACTTTAAATTCAAAAGACAACTAAAACAATCAACAAACCAACAAACTCTATGAAAGAAATTGAAGCATTTCTTATATACCGTAAAAAATACATATACTTACAAATTATATTAATTATCAAGAATATGCTTCCAAATTCTCATTGTTATGTATACAAATAATTATTGAATTAATACAAAAAAAAGTAAAATAAAATTACGCAACAAAGCTTTTAATATAGAAAAAAATAGAAAAAGTAATAAGAAGCCCAAATTTTTTTTTATTAAATGGACCAAAAAATTCCGACCCACCATATTTTAATCGGTTCGATCGGATTAAACCAGTTCATATATGACGTGGCACGGTTCAGAAATTAAACATTAAGTCGGGAATCGGATCAGAGGTGTTACCGGTTCACGGTCGGACCAGTCTAATCGGACGGTCCAAACCGGTTTCAAAATCTATGTACGATACATATTATCGTTAATAAATCAAGTTCATATTATGTATATGAAATCTATATACATTATTCATTAATTAATCAAAAACCTAGAAAAAACATATTGGGCATGTTTGGAACATCGTTTGAGAAATGATGGTGATGTGAGATAACTACAACATGCTTTGAGGTGAATGTAATATAAGTAAGCGTGATTTTAAAAAAATTGTTTTTGAAACAGTTATCGTGATGTCATAAAATGATTTTTTTTTGCTCTTATTTTTAAATAATTGTGTATAACTTAAAAATTATATTTCATATTATTTTATGATAAATTCATCATGTCAAAAACTATATTTTTAAATTGTTATATATATTTTTATAGTTTGAAATTTAATTTATAGAATATAAGAAGTTATTGATCAAAAGTATTTAAAAAGAATTTTAAGTATAGTTTTTCAAAAGTAAAATTGGCATTTAGCAGGTACGTTTTGGTGATCGTTAGGTTAAACCAATTGTGAACTCAACGATGTTTTCTGCAGTCGCACGAATGTACTTATTAAACCATCCACATCCATGGACACCCAGTCTAATTGGACGTCCACGTGGCAATTTTGGCTCTCTTTCTAGGATTCCTACTATCTTTCCTCAAATGATTTAAAAAAAATAAAAATTTAAAAGATTTATAATTTTAAATTATTATAAAATATATAAATTTATTATTAATTCATATATTTATTTTTAAAATAATATTTTAATTATGTGAAAATGATTGTTTTACGGTTGTATGAGTTTTAATCGATTGGATTAACTAATTTTTAATTGTAATTGTACGTAAAAAAAAATTGAATTAATTAGTCGGTGATTTTATTCAATTTAGGTTATCGAGTTAGTGGTTTAGTCGATAAGTTATTTAGTTTTTAATGAACGATTACACTTTTAGTTTAGAAAATCTAATAACAAATTAACTAAAATTCTAAAATATTTCAAACTCGTAAAATCACAACTATCAATTTAAATATAAATATAATTTATACCATGAGAGTATTATGTAAATAATTAATATTTACATAATTATAATGAAATATAAAAATAATAATTATAAGTATCCGGATATTATTATAAGGATAAAAAGAAAGTTATTTGGAATAATGATGTGTACATAGAGAAAGCTGATGTGGATGGGAGAATAGAGTTTCCGGACAGACATGGTTGGAGATAATCTAATGATATTTGATTAAAATAGAATACAACTGCGACACGTTCACCGTATCTGACGGTGCACTGTCTTTCCAAACAACATCATTATATTTCAAAAATATCATCTTTTCCAAAGATTCTCTATGGTATCGAAGTAGAATTATACCGTAATGTCCAATAAGACAATAGTTACACTTGATTCAATTTCACATTATTTTCTACATGCCTTGGGCAATACCAAGAGAGTGCACGTGAGTAAGATGCTCTCATAAATCAATGATGACAAATTAAGATTAAAAATTACAAATGCCCTCTATGCCAAAACCAATTTTCGACCTAACACCATTGGCAATAACCATCTTTACTTATCGACAGAGACTCGAGATTCATATTGTGAAATATATGTAATTTTTAAAATTTTAACATTGAAACCAAGATTGGAAGAAAACCCGATCGAGCTCCCCGGATCATATTACAATTAAATTTAAATTTTGGAATCTTATCTATTTCAAGAATAATTTTCTTAAATGTTGACTTGGAAGCGAAAATTTATTCGTATTGTATATTGACATATCGCACTAATTATCATACCCCAAAACATAAAAATAACAATTCTTCTTCTATGACAAGGACACATTGACTAACATATCATTAATTTTTTAACGTAAAATTTCGAAATAATGATATTGATATGTACATTAGACTTTACTTTATTAAAAACTCCAAAACAACTTCTTTATGTCATTTTCTTCAATATTGCATGCACCACTCAAACTTTTTCAAAATATTATAATTTTGAATCATATTCAAAAGTTAGGTCAGATTAAGTAGTGATATTTTTCTGGGACATAAATTATAAACACACTAATCCTGGAATAAGTATTTTTAAAATAAAAGGAAGTAATTAACTTATATATAAAAATAAAATTAATTGTTATGTGGTGTAGGTGAAATATTGGCCCAGTGGATGTGATTACACAAGTTGTGGGTTCTCTTAAAGTGNGTAAATCAAATCTCTAAAGTGTCAAAAGCAGTAAATTTGATTTTAGTTGCCAAAAATGAAAATTTTGGGGATCAATGATCCTATATAAACTAAACGTTGTTAATTTGTTTTGCAAAAATATACAAAATATGAGGATTTATTTTATCATCTTTATATATTGGGATTACAATTATCATAATTATAAAACTATATGAACAAAATTTGTGTATCACCCTAAATTATTGATTAGTCAAGAGAATATATGTATAGCCAATCCAAGTAAACATTATTAAAAAGATTAAATCAAAGTGAGATAACCTTTTATGAAATATTATTTTAAATTTAATATACATTTTATTAGCTATTGTGATTTTACAATGGATCATTTTCTTAGCCAATCCAATTGATCTTTAATGATGCGGATGAGGGAAGTCAATAAAGATTTTAATAAAAAATATAATTTTTTAAACTCGTATGTATAGATGAAATCTTGATCCAATAAATTTGAACATTATCCATATAATATACTTAATAAGAAAATTGTATCATTTGTACAAAATTAAAACAATCTAATACTCATAATATCACATACTCTATAAATTATATATATATAATTTATATCGTAGTTTTAACAAATATCTTAATTTTAGGTAAATTTCGGATTGAAATCGGAAAATGAAATTTCAAGTAAACGATAGAAATTTTGGAGAAATTTCAGTCATACTGTATAATACATTAATTCATGAGCTAAATTGATTTTTATATACATAGAATTTTCACAATTTTTTTGTAATAGAAATATAAATTACACATTTTAATTTAAAATTAATTATTTAAAATCAATATATTTATTTAACATATTAATATATTTATTTGAAGTTCTGTAAATATTAATAAAATACTAAATCAACTTAATTGATAAAAATCCAATACGATTACCAAATTTCACGAATTTCGGTCGAAATTTGGTTTTAACAAATAAAGAAGTTACCGAACATTAATATCAAATATCGCATATATATTTGTGGTTAAAGAATATATGAAAACATAGCAAACTATATAAATTAATTTAATGTGAAATTAGATATTCGATAATAAGTGATTAAATTTAAGAGGGACAAAAACGACAATTCCTTTTTTCTTAGGGTATCTACACAACATATGAGTAAGTAGCTTCGTTGATCTGGATTTTTGTTAATGTGAACCCTCCCTCATGTTATTACTACTTTGGGAACAGCGAAACTTTCCCTTTCCTTCCTTGTCGGAATCTACAAATCTCCGGTAGGATTCATCGGAAAAACATTCCCATAATGTCCTAAATTCAAACCATGTCCATTAAACTCCATTTCTTCATCTAAATTAAATCCAAATGAAGAAGAATCACCACCACCTCCTTGAACCTGTAAATGATTCATCATGTTCATACCTCCTCCGCCGCAAGATTCTTGCTGCCGTTCTTTCTCCGGCGACGTCGTTTCTTCAACACTTACAGTAGTTATATCATGAATACTTGATCTTCTCTTATCTTTACCACCTGAATGTTGTCTTATAAAATACTTTTGAGCATGACTCGCTACTTGTGTTGGAGTTCTTGTAGTCACGTAATTCCGTGATATATTCCTCCAATCACCTTTCCCAAATTTCTTTAAACCCAATAGAAATTGTCTGAATACATCAACATTAGAACAAAATTAACGTTAATCAGACAATTAAATGCATCTAAACCGTACTAACCTGTGTTCTTCTTCAGTCCAGGGAACGCCTTTTTTGCGTTCATGATCGGTGTTATATCGTGATGAAGAAGAAGAACTGTGACTGTGAGTGTAAGGATCATTAACCCATTGTAAAGTAAAAGAAGAAGAAGAATTAGTATTGAGTGTGTAACCAGGAACATCAATTCTTCCAGCTTCAATATCAGTAATATCATCAACCAATTCTCTATACTGATTGATTACATCATGAACAGTTTTACCAGGAATCATTGACGCTACATTATACCAACGATCTGGTGTATCTTTATCAAACAATGCAAGAGCACTTTCAAATCTTTTATTTTCTTCAGGAGTCCATTTAGAAGAAGAACCATAACTAACTTTATTTTCTTCAAAAACCCAGTTTTCAGAAGATGAACGTCCTAAATCTCGATTCATTGTGATTTAGGACAATGAAAATATCTCAAGATATAGACGAACAAAAAAGAAGGGATTCTCAAATTCCCGTAGCTTTATGACGCATTAGAGGAATCTGGGGAGAGGAAAAAAAGAAGGGTTCCCGTAAGAATGGAAGAATCAAAGAGTAATTGATATAGTGATATGAGTTTGGAAGCAAAAGAGTATCAGATTTGAATTGGGGGAAGGGGTAGTTGAGTGAAATCTGTGTCTGTAAGTTACTTGTACTTGATGTAATGAATTTCATGGAGGAGAGAAGAAGAGAATTCTGACAAGGGGAAACAAGTCTGGGTCCCAGAACAGAACCAGACACAGTTGCAGGGGTGAGGGTGGATTCGTATTTTTATATATTGAAGGGTGTTTTCATCACTGAGATCAGACACAGTTGTAGACGTGAGGGTGTATTAGTAAATTCATATATTCAAGGGTACTTTGGTCATTTACCATAATCATTGGGAAGTGCTGTGGGCCAATTTCGACTATTCTCAAATCTCAGTGGACGCTCTTTTCATCACATTATTATATTCAATAATTATTTTTTTAATCACACTCGAAAAACGGAAGAATTCTTTAACAATTAAGTAAACTATATTGCGTTTATTTTTTTTATAAATAGTGTCAAATTAAATTAATACTATCATTCATAGAAAAACATTATTTTTTTTAAGATTACAAGGTGACACAGTGCAATAATTACTATATAGTAATTATACCTATATATATTACGCTAATTTGGGAAAAATGCGTAGTTAGGAATTGAATTGTCCATTTGTGGTAAGTTATTAATTAAACTTGTCGTTCCCAAATTAAATTGGTTCATGCACCCTAAATAATGATACATTAGTCGTTTAATAAAATACTGTACCATTTTAATGTTAAACTTATATCGTTTGGAATGGTTTGATCATACACATGCTATTAATTTGCTTGATGGGGTACTAATGTTGGTGAAAATAAAGAAAATAAGATAAGAGTTGAAAAGAAGTTCACATAAAATATAAAGGAATTTAAGGTGAGGGATCAATTGATGTGAGATAAACACTTGATCGGTCAAAATAGTTAATGATCACCGAATTCGAGCTAATTGTTAGGTCAAAGAGCTTGATCGAATCGAATATGTAAGTAGCAACGCAGAACGAAGTGTTCCTAGATACAAAAGCAATGTATAACAAGGGCAAATGATCGCTCAAATATGAAATTAACTTACACAACGGAAATAAGTTAATTGTGTTGTCTAAATTAACATATCTCACAATGGTTTCATATCATGCCACCATGACAAAAATTAACATATCTCACAACGGAGATACACAAGCGTTTGCAGGAATGGCTCTTGGAATTTATTGAGCGTATTATTGATATCGAAATATATTCCAGGTTGTGAAAATACAAATATCATAGTTTATAAGGGGAATGATATTATTAATAATTGATTTGACATAACCTTTTCAATATAGGATATACCGACACTTTTTCAACCCATTGAATCTTGAATTTCTATATGAAATCAGAGCTGTAGCGTGGGTTTCGGGTTGGTACATACCGATTTAAACAAAAAAACTATGATAGAAAAAGCGCAATGGACTTAGACCCAAAAAATAGATCAACATATGATTCAAACACTACATAGCATATTGAAACAAGTCTGAACCGAACCAAGGTCAGTTCGATTTGAGGCAGAGTGTTGAAATATATCTTACATCGGTTGTTGAGATACAAATATCATAATTTATAAGGAGAGTGATATGATTAATAATTTATTTGACCTAACCTTTTTAATATGATTCATTTCACTTATGCGCTAGCTCTAGACAGTCTCCTTACCCATTGAATCCTAAATTTATACAATTGATAATTGCCAAAGGAAATTGGAAAGGACCTTGTCCACAATAATGGTTGCAACGTGTGAAATTACCTCATATCTATGACATCAAAGGCTTACTCATTTAAGTGTAAAATGGATGAGATAGAACTAGTTTTGAAATAAGTATCCATTGAGGTCTAATTAGTTTCCCGATTACTATTTCTTGAAGTCGAGGATTGCTTGAAGGTGATCTTAGGCATGTTCCCACAAACATTGATATTGTGTATGGAGCAAGATTGCACTGACTCACCCAATGTGACACGTATGCATCGACGAATCTATATTTGTTTTTGGTATAGAAGACATTCATCATGTTACATTCGTTTTAATTGATATTTGAGAGTGTCTCGCTCACGAACACTTGCACGAAATTGTCTGAGGCATGTTAGAAGTAAGACAAGTTTGAATCTACCACTACCATTATTTCTTTGGACATGACGGAGTTATTCTACCTAGATACCATGAAGAATTTGCATAACAAAATAAATTTGAGAAATGAAAATCTCCTTTCGGTTTTGATTTATTCAATGAATGAATATAACAATTGTACATATGTCATATATATGTACATACATTATATAATTATCTAATTAAAATATTTATCCAATATATATGTTAGATATATACTATTAGATATATCTATATATTATATTTTACTTTACAACAACTATATTAGTCAAAACTTTATTATGATTTTATTAGGAACATATCATTATCAATGTACCCATTTTTGTGCCAAAGGGAATGCATCTCAACCCTTTACATGAACATTCATGTGACATGCTTCTAGTCATGTTTTGTTTTTTATTGTTTTTACACATATAGTAAATTCATTCAAATATATGTAATTAATTTTTTAAATATAGTATATATAAAAGATGTATACAGAATCGAGGACTCAATAATTTACAAAAAAATAGCAAAATAGCTTTAGATATTTCTTTCTCAAGAAATAAGTATATTTTTGTTTGAAACCGAGCGTTAAGTTTATTTGAATCATGTTTTAAAAATACAGTATGGTGAGTTGTGGTGATCAATGATAGTTAAATTAAAAATAGGATAATCATGAATTTGTTAAAGTATTTAGGAAATTTTGATATAAATCATGATTTATATAAAAATACTAATATACCCTTATATATAAAAAATTGGATATTTCTATTTTAATTATTAGAAGTAAGGGTATATAAGTCATTTCACAAAATAACAATTATGCTACATATGATTCTATTAGATGTGATGAATCGTGATTTTTTAACGATAAACGTACTACTAATTGATTTTTGGTGCATTAAAAAATAATAATTTTATAATCACACCTCATACATTTCAATAGAATCAACATGTCTTTAGGTGTAAACCAACACAATAGAATCAAGTTGACTTTAATTAATTTTGAGTGTTTGAGTTCGTATCAAAATAGATTAAATTCAGTTTGAAGTTCGGGTAGTTTAAATTAAAAAATTTAAAAATTGTTATTCGAAGTTCGATTCAAGTTTGGGTAGAGAAACTCGAAGAAGTTAAAAAGTATAATTTGAATCAACTTTAATAACTCGCAAACTAGCTCATCTCAAATCGTATTTACCTTTAATTGCCTCTATGTTATGTCCTCAATTGTGATTAATCAAAGTTTAATAAATATCAATATCAATATTATATTTTTTATGAAATTTTTTTTTTAAAAAGAGTAAGGTGGGCACTTATGATTACACATTTCTAGGTAATAGTTTTTTACCTAGACAAAATGTCAAAGTTTGCAAAGAATCTTCCCTTTTGGGGTAAATTCCTACAGTACCAGGATGCATATATTACGTAATTAGCAGTTACTTTTAAAAGTTGGGCAGAATAACATTGACATCATTTGATTTTTTATTTTTTTGCAGTGATGGACGTTCGATGGGACAATTCTCAAATTTTAATATTAATAGGTCGATATCATTTACCTTCGAAACCAAGCTAACATTGTTTTTTTATATATTTTTAAAATCAGCCTCAATTTATTAGTCCAGTTTCTTTTAATATTGAAATTATGGGTGAGCAAAAAATTTGGAATACCAAATATCATACCAAAATTTTGTTATTTCAGTATTTGGTATTCGGTTTGGTAGTTGATTTTATGAAATTATGATATTTGATTTGATATTCGATAATAAGAATGAATATTCGGTAAATATCGAATACCAAATTAATTTTTTAAAAATATATTTAAAAAAAAAATTTAAATAGGGCATAGATCATTCAATTATTAATATTGGATTGAATGCAGGGTTTTAGGGCACAATTCGAATTTTCACCTATTATTAATATAATAGATGGACGAGTCATTGATTCTTATAGAAGTTATTTGTGTTTGAAAAGTGTGGAGACACTTATATGCACTCAAGATTGGCTCCGTTGACTACATTATGATGATATTGAAGAATATCAATATAAACAAGATAACTTTGAGAATGGTAATTTTGTTTCCACAAGAGTAAACTATCTACTTTTCATTTATTTTCTAATAATTATTTTTCGTATTTGCTTTCAGAAGTTTCAGAACATTCTACACTTATATTGGAATAGAAACTAGAAGAATTGAAGATTGTATTATTATATAAATAGAGAAATTTGATCAATTACTCAATGTTTGTCTTTTTAAAATATTTTTATCTGTAATTGATTGAGACAATTTTTTTTATTTGCTTTTAATTTTGGTATTTTGGTACTAATACCGAAATAATTTCGATATTTCGGTATCGGTACCAAAAAATTATTGGATATGGATCGATATTCAATATTTAGTTTGGTTTGATATTCAGTATTTCAATATTTAGTTTGATTTGGTATTTGGTATCGAATGCTCACCTCTAATTGAAACTGGGCTCTCTAAACGTTCAATCACATCCACGCGTCAATCAGTGCTATTTCTATAAATTAAACATATGTGAGTGACAATTTTTTTAAATTAAAAAATCCAATGACATTTAATTTAAGTGATCATTAGCATCCATGGTTTTAAAAAACCAGTCAGATCGGCCGGTTTGACCTGGAAACATTCATTATTACGATTCGATTCAAACCGGTTGAGCTATTATTTTAAAAACCTGTTTTGGAGCCAAAAAATCCGGTTGAATCGGATTATTTCACTCAAAACCGGTTTTTAAGAAATTATATTAAAAAAATTTTAAATTTTTTTTAAATATATATCAAAACTTTTTTATATTAACTAATTATATTTTTTAAGAATTTATTTTGAATTATTTGTAAAAAAATATATTTCTCTTGTTCATTAAAATTATTATTTATTTTTCTATTAAATCGGTTCAAACTGATCCGACCATTCGATCCGACCAGTAAAAAGCATTTTCGATCCACCGATTCGATCGGATTTCAAAATCATGTTAGCATTGTTAAAAAATTCTTCCCTTTTGATAGCCAGCGAGATGGGGTCCACTATTAATTTATTCACATAAACTATTTTCCTATTAATAAATCAATATTTATACGTGTCAATAAAACCATCACAATTTTGATTTATGCATTTAGATAAATAAAGTGGATTATACTCTCTTAATTCAAAATAGAATTTCATTTCTTTCTTTTAATAATAATGGAAAATTAATATTAAATTGTATTATTTTTATTTTGTGCTGAACATATTAATGATAATTTAATACATCCGAAGTCAAAAGTATTAATAAAAACTAATAAGTATAAATGATCACTGAAATTAAAAAATATGCCCAGTGAACTTATTATATTTTATGTACCATATTACTATTTATTTAACAAATAATGGATTATTTATTTGATATTGATATTTGAGGGACCAAAATATAAATTAAGGAGAAAAGGGGAATATAGAAAATATAATTTACTGTTATGAGTTTGGGACAGGCACAAAGATTCTGGTTCTGTTTAAACTGTGCCCGTGATTTGACAGCCTCACTGACCGGCCCAGATGTTATTAAATTACTGTAATGGTCATATGTCAGATTGAATTCTTTTACCTTCTATTTTTATCTCAGATAATATTTAAAATTTCAAATTGAGAAAATTAATATAACAAAATATTGTAAATATTGTAAATGTGATATTACAAAATTTACAAATTGCATATTTAACACAATAAATTTTAATATTGTTCAAAAATATCCCTCAAGTAAATAATGAGTGTTTTCATTATTTTTATATAATGTTTTCATATCAGACGGTATACCGTCCGATACGTCAAATTTCGTTTGATATCAATTTTTTTTGTACCGTCCGATAACGAGTATTATGATCGATTTCCTGGTTTTTTGGGTTTACCCTAAAAAACTAATTAAATATTAATTTTTTTAAAAATAAAATAAAATAAAATTTTGAGTGCGGCCGGTATACCGTTAGTACCATTCATACAGGTCCGGACTGATACGTGATTATGGACCGGTACGTGATTCCGGACCGGTATGAAAACATTACTTTTGTGTGATAGGTTTTGATAGTTTATTAATTTTTTTTACATTCATCAAATTTTGAAAAGATAATCATTAGATATTTTAAGATTAAAGAATCAAATATAATTATGATACATTTAAAATATTAACTTGTAACAATCACAATACACATTAAATCAATTATAAAAATTTTGTATCTAATTTACAAACTTTGAGTTTATATTTATCTAAATTAAAAATGAATAAAACAATTAGCTTGACAACACTACCAAGGGTTTAGCCTACTATCAATATCAAGAAACAATTGGTAGATATATATAAAAGAGTAAATTCAAATTTTATTTATAATTATTTTTAAAAAAAAAATCAATATATCAAAAATATTGAGTCGATACCTATACACAATATGAAAACCTAAGTGTTGTAACACTTAAAGGAATGAAGAAACTGGAAAGATTATATAAATTTTTAGTACAACGATTTGAAGATTATTGCAAATATAAGAGATAGATCATTATAATGGGTTTGTTTGGTACTCAAATTAAAACTGCGGTGAGGTGTGATACGATGTCCAGATCGTGATTTTCATATGTTATACAAAACATAAACTTAATTACGATGTGATAATCGTTAAAAAATCACGATATCATCACAACTGTTAAAACTAGTTGTGGCCTCATCGTGATTTTGGAAAAGACTAATTTACCCTTAATTCTTATAATTATAATATAATTATATTTATTATTTTATATATATAAGGGTATATTAGTATGTGTTCGGCACAAATTATATAATGTATAATCAGAATTTATAATTAGAATGTAGAATCAAAATGTATAATTAGAATCTGTGTAGTGTTCTGTGTAAACATATAATGAATTATAAAATGTAAAAGCGTTCTNTTGTGCTGAACATATTAATGATAATTTAATACATCCGAAGTCAAAAGTATTAATAAAAACTAATAAGTATAAATGATCACTGAAATTTAAAAAATATGCCCAGTGAACTTATTATATTTTATGTACCATATTACTATTTATTTAACAAATAATGGATTATTTATTTGATATTGATATTTGAGGGACCAAAATATAAATTAAGGAGAAAAGGGGAATATAGAAAATATAATTTACTGTTATGAGTTTGGGACAGGCACAAAGATTCTGGTTCTGTTTAAACTGTGCCCGTGATTTGACAGCCTCACTGACCGGCCCAGATGTTATTAAATTACTGTAATGGTCATATGTCAGATTGAATTCTTTTACCTTCTATTTTTATCTCAGATAATATTTAAAATTTCAAATTGAGAAAATTAATATAACAAAATATTGTAAATATTGTAAGTGTGATATTACAAAATTTACAAATTGCATATTTAACACAATAAATTTTAATATTGTTCAAATATATCCCTCAAGTAAATAATGAGTTTTTCATTACTTTTGTGCAATGTTTTCATACCAGACGGTATACCGTTCGATATGTCAAATTTCGTTTGGTATCAATATTTTTTTTGTACCGTCCGATAACGAGTATTATGGTCGATTTCATGATTTTTCGGGTTTGCCCTAAAAAATTAATTAAATATTAATTTTTTTAAAAAATAAAATAAAATAAAATTTTGAGTGCTGCCAGTATACCGTTAGTACCATTCATTCAGGTTCGGACCGATACATTATTACGGACCAGTACGTGATTCTAGACCAATATGAAAACATTACTTTTGTGTGATATGTTTTGATAGTTTATTAATTTTTTTACATTTATCAAATTTTGAAAAGATAATCATTAGATATTTTAAGATTAAAGAATCAAATATAATTATGATACATTTAAAATATTAACTTGTTACAATCACAGTACACATTAAATCAATTATAAAAATTTTGTATCTAATTTACAAACTTTGAGTTTATATTTATCTAAATTAAAAATGAATAAAACAATTAGCTTGACAACACTACCAAGGGTTTAGCCTACTATCAATATCAAGAAACAATTGGTAGATATATAAAAGAGTAAATTCAAATTTTATTTATAATTATTTTTTTAAAAAAATCAATATATCAAAAATATTGAGTCGATACCAATACACAATATGAAAACCTAAGTGTTGTAACACTTAAAGTGTTAAGAATAAAAATCTACTCTGTGATGTTTTATACTTAGGTGAGGATACCGCTGGTACACGGTTGTCGTAACGGAAAGAGAACAAGAATTTATACGTGGAAACCCGAGAACCGGGAGGAAAACCAACAGGGCACCAAACCCAGGAAGGATTCACTATGAACTTTTTGATCAGGAACTATCTCCCCCCCACCTCTAGAACACTCTCCAGCCTTTTCTTTTATAGGCAAACATTTTACATATTTTAATCGCACACAATCTTATCGTAATCTATTATGATCTCGCGGCAGCTACCTCGAGCCAATTTATAAGACTTTTGTGCACGCTGAAGCCGCACACCGCCGCCTGGAGTAATGGCGCAGTCTTCATTGACATTTCTCCTGAGGATTCCGATCGCACACTCTTCTTCCAGTAATTCATTCCCGACCATGCAACGTACCGACCGACCATCAGTTCTCTCGTCCGATCGGCAAGAAGATGTTGTCGCCCGATCGGTCATATCGCCTGACCCCAATCGTATCATTGTAAGCCACGTATTAACATTAGCCCCTCAACTCCAACCGATCGTGAAAGTCGAACGTCGAAGGGAGTTGAAATTATCATGACTTACATATAGCCACAAATTACCAATAAATATACTGATCGACGCCAATATTTTCAAACTCTTTCTCTGTATTCATCGGCCAGATCTGCTCATCTTGAAAACTGCGCGGAAGCCAGAAAGTCGCAATCCCGGTCGTCCACGTGGCACAATCGTGAGCGTTGCTCACAAACAAAATCCTTATCAACGTCGCGATTCCAATTGCGCTTCCAACCTCATTTGCACCTTTCTGTTCTTAGGCGATTTCAACCATTGTCTCCGGCGACTACTCTTCTCCATCAGACGCAATAAATCTACAGGTTTCTTTTACTTTTTCGGCTTTGTACAACTTTTAATTTGGTTTTATTTCTTTACTACGAGTAAGACGTTATTTTCCCCAATATCCCAGCGAGTTTCTTCGATTTTCTTGATTTTCCAGTGGGTTCTTGTTTCGTGGGTATTTACGACGCCTATCCTTATCCGCAGATGGCTCCCTCTCTGAATATTGACACGATTCGTGAGAAATTTGGCTTCCCTGAAGAATACCAACTGGAAGTCGGTGAGCCTGGTTCTGAGCCTTGGCCTGCGGCCGGACGATCGTCCCTGGAGAATCCTATCCCAGTGACGATCTCTGCTTTAAGGAACGGATTAAGGTTCCCCCTTCATCCGTTCATCGCTGAACTACTGTGGGCCCTGGCGATGCCCGTTTTTGCTCTGATGCCAAGCAGTTACTTGGTGATCGTCGCATTCATCCACTACTACGACGCTGCTAACATGGCCCCGACGGTCACCAACTTCTTGACGATCTACAAGGTGATGTGGCGATCGAGCACTCACGTTTTTACCCAACGTAAGCTGTGGTATTTCTCCAGCAGAGGTAAAAACAACGACCTTGTCGAACGACCAGATTCGCAACGCGACTGGTACAACTCATTCGTCTGGGTCGGGTTTCAAGATGACGACCTTGAATTCCCTCTCCAAGTATCGTCCGACACTGGCAAGTTCATGGTTGATGGTGAAGAAACAATTCTAACTGCTGATCGTCTGAAGAACTTGCCCGAACTGATGGAAAACTTTCCAAATAAAGACGATCGTCTTAACTGGAAAGTGTTATGCGCAGAGGATAATCTTTCCCGTCTGCGCATAACAGGTCGATCGATGAGCGAACGTATTGGTCGACCCTGGGCTCAACCAACATCTCTTTCCGAAGAACGTATGCTTATTTCATAACTTTTTCCTTTCTTCCAGTCATAACTGAGTGTTTATTCCGTATTTCAGCTTCCTCCTCTAAACTTTCTTCCGGAGGGAAACTGAAAAGGAAACAAGAGATGATCGCCAAAGCATTGCAGAGGAAGGCTAAAAAGGCGAACATGGCCCCGACCGTCACCAACTTCTTGACGATCTACAAGGTGATGTGGCGATCGGGCACTCACGTTTTTACCCAATGTAAGCTGTGGTATTTCTCCAGCAGAGGTAAAAACAACGACCTTGTTGAACGACCAGATTCGCAACGCGACTGGTACAACTCATTCGTCTGGGTCGGGTTTCAAGATGACGACCTTGAATTCCCTCTCCAAGTATCGTCCGACACTGGCAAGTTCATGGTCGATGGTGAAGAAACAATTCTAACTGCTGATCGTCTGAAGAACTTGCCCGAACTGATGGAAAACTTTCCAAATAAAGACGATCGTCTTAACTGGAAAGTGTTATGCGCAGAGGATAATCTTTCACGTCTGCGCATAACAGGTCGATCGATGAGCGAACGCATTGGTCGACCTTGGGCTCAACCATCATCTCTACCAGAAGAACGTATGCTTATTTCATAACTTTTTCCTTCCTTCCAGTCATAACTGAGTGTTTATTCCATATTTCAGCTACCTCCTCTAAACTTTCTTCTGGAGGGAAACTGAAAAGGAAACAAGAGATGATCGCCAAAGCATTGCAGAGGAAGGCTAAAAAGGCGAAGGTAATGGCACTTTTGCTCATTCATCGTCTTAATGTTGTTTCATTTTTTCCATATATTCGTAGGTTTCCGCATCTAAAAGGAAATCTCCATCTCCATCTCCCCCTTCATCACCCCTCAAAATAACGACGGGAAATGACGCTTCTGAAGCGGCAGAAGTATCGCGATCGGCTGATGATGTCGAAGGATCATCGCCCAACCCTTTGTCGATCGTCGCTATTCCAATGGAATCCCTTGGTGAAAGGGTAACCCAATTTTTTGACGATCTAACACTTGAGAGTTGTTTTAGGATTGCAGGTTGGACTGCTGATCGTCGCTTACTCTTCAATGAATTCCTGCAGGCTGAGCAAGTCCAACTAACCGACTATCCAAGGGAATCTCCTACAAGGTCGCAAACAACCCCAATGACCGACCTTCCGCCTGCTCCAGTCCAAACTCAGATGGCGAACGAAGTTGCATCCCCGTCAGAAGCCAGTTCGTCATGTGAAAGTCAGAGTTTTCCTTCATGGTTTGCTGAATTCCAGAGCAAAAACATGGAAGATAACTTCATTCTTCCACAGCCGGTCGGCAGCGACGCCATGAAACGTCCAACAGTTTCTTTGGCTGTGGGGACGCTTGTCAGTACCCATATTGATGAGATGATGACGGTCGGCACCTTGTCGACCGACCCACCTGTCTCTCTTGGCAAAGCGGCGATCGCCCTTCGTGAGGTATTTTCCATAACTGTTCCATCCCGATTATTGCCGCTTTAATCATTCGTTGCCTTCTGCAGACATCAAAGGAAATGTTGTCTCTGTATCATATGACAACGTGCTCTTTAAAGGCTGTCGCACTTTTGCGGAATAAACTTTCTAAGGCACTTGATCAAGCCGCAGAAGACAGAAGCGAAATTGCTAGGCTAGAGGGAGAGCTAGCCGAAGCAAGGCGTCATGCCCAAGAACTCTCCCACATTTAGGAAGAGAACAACACTCTGAAGAATAGAGTGGATGTGGTTACCAAGGAATTATCCCGTTCGGCAAAAGAGATCCAGGCAGAAATGAAAAAGAGAGCCGAAGCTGAAGTTCAGCGCGACCTCTTTGAAGTTAAACTGGAGGTCGAATGGAAAAATGTCAATCTAGCGTCAACCGCGCTTAAATATGCAGAGGAGGAATATCGCCATAGTCTGATAGTCCAAAAAGACAAGGTTCAACATTTTATGAACTCTGCAGATGGCATTTTCCAAGATATCAACCAGAAGTGCTTGGATTATGACGTTCGGATGTCAGTTCTCGAACAAACGATCGACAAGCATAAGGAGGACAAATCGTCATTTCTGGATCGGTTCGTGACCTCACCAACATTCAAAAATTTGGCGACGACTTACTCACTTGGCTTGGTGGAGGAGCAGAAGTCGATAATTATGGAACAAATCGTCAACATTTTTGAACTCAACCCTAACTCCGAAGAATGGGAGCATGTCGATCCACTCACTTTTGATGGGAATTTTAATCCTCGCTCTCCCCACGGATCGGACGATCCTGATCCAGAATTTCATCCACACGCCGAACGGTTGGATTCACTTGTTCTTGAAAGCCTAGGGGCCTTAACATTTAGCTCCTCATCTTCCTGAATGTTGTATTGTAATCTCTCCAATAACTTTAATTGTTAATCACTATCTTACTGCTGCAATGCCGATCGACAATTATTTCGTTACAATTTCAGAATCCTACTTCAGTGTTGTCTGTAGTATCGACCGATTATCCGATTTTGCCATAATATTTAAACCATGAGATGCAAACAATAGCGTAGTGGTAATCTATCCAAGTAGCCCCTGGCACATACGTCTATCATATAGTTCTTGTGTGCCATATCTAATTCCCAATCGCTAAAAATATTACCATATTGATCAATCGGATGGGCCTATTGGTAACTTTTGCCTGCATCCGTATAAAACATGTCATATTTTAAGATAAAATATTAAGTTGCGCCAAATAGGTTCCGGAGCGATGGAATAAGTAGTCTCTTTAATATATAAAATTTGCCAAATATTTCGAAGAGGATTCAATCAGAGAGTATTCCTGGTAAAGAACGTTCAACGTAATCTAGATCAAGGAGGATTCCTGGTGAGGATCGTACCATGTGGTAACGTTCGGAACGATCGACGCAAATATAGGCGAAGAGGAATCCCGAATGGGAACGTTCGGCGCTATTATTAACGAAGAGGTCTCTTGAGAAGGGACGTTCGACACTTCAGTGATCCGAAGAGTATTCCTGATAAGGAACGTTCGACGTAATTGTGGCCGAAGGGTATCCCTGAAAAGGAACGTTCGACGTAATTGTAGCCGAAGGGTATTCCTGAAAAGGAACGTTTGACGTAATTGTAGCCGAAGAGTATCCTGAAAAGGAACGTTCGACGTAATTGTAGCCGAAGAGTATTCTTGAAAAGGAACGTTCAACAAAAACAAGGGATGCCGACACGCGTCCTCAAAGTCGCTATCGGTTGTCGATATGTTCGACATGAAAGAATAATCGACTGGGTCTCCAGAATATGACGTTCGACTTCAATGGCATACTATCGCACGCGTTGTCACTCGATAAATTTTGATGTTGTGGGTAATAAATTCATGCTAACAGCATTTATATAACTTGGAAAGTTGCAGAGTTTTATCACAAGTACTAGAAGTAGTAGAAAATGTTACCCGAGCTATGGATGGTAAATTCGGAGATTATCAATATTCCAGGATCTTGGGAATTCGTCGCCCTCCAATGTTTCCAGTCTATAAGCGCCTCCAAACAACACGTCCTTAACCCTGTAAGGGCCTTCCCATCGTCGATCGAGTTTTCCAAGATTCTTCTGTGCTTCCACACTTCGCAGAACCAAGTCCCCTTTCAAAAACGATCGGGGATTCACCTTCTTATTGTAGCATTTTTCCATGGTCCGACGATATCTTAACAGCCGATCGTAGATGTCTTCTCTTTTCTCCTCGATTAGATCTAAATCCATTCTTCTCAAGTCGTCATTTTCTTCTTCGGAATACATGACCACCCTTTGTGTTTTCAAAATATTTTCTACGGGTACTAAGGCTTCCGATCCGTAAACTAACGAAAAAGGAGTCTCACCAGTGGTATGCGTTGGAGTCGTTCGATATGCCCATAATACTTCTTGCAGTCGATCAAGCCAAATGCCTCCAATATCCTCCAACTTCCTCTTTATGCCTTTTACGATCGCACGGTTTGATACTTCCGTCAAGCCGTTGGTCTTAGGATGTGAAACAGAGGAAAACATTTGTTTGATCCCGAGCTCAATGCACATATCCTGAACCTTCTTTCCCGTAAACTGTGTACCGTTATCTGACACCAACACTCGCCGCGCTCCAAAACGTGAAATAATATTTTTCCATAGAAACTTTTTAACAGCGTCCTCTGTAATGGATGATACTGGTTCAGCTTCAACCCATTTGGAAAAGTATTCTACAGCAACTATGCATAACTTCCTTTGATTTATTGATCGAGGAAATGGTCCCAAAATGTCAATTCCCCATCTATCGAAAGGACAAGGGAGTGCAGTGACATTCAGCTCCGAGCCCGGTTGCTTATGATAATTAGCATGGTATTGATATGGTTGGCATCTTTTAACGAAGTCCTTTGCATCAGCTACCATGGTGGGCCAAAAGAAACCCAATCGTCTAACCTTTTGAACCAAAGATCTTGCTCCTGAATGATTTCCCCAAATTCCTTCATGTACTTCGCTGAGTGCCGACCGTGCTTCTAAGGGGCGAAGGCACCTTAATAACGGACCGTCAAAAGATTTTTTGTACAAGATGTCATGTTTAACAACAAACCTTCGTGCCCTTGACTCCAATCTTCGTCGCTCGTTCCTTCCCTCTGGGCGAACACCGATCGTCAGATAATCCACTAGCGAATGCATCCAGAACGGCATCGGCTCGGCATCAACGTTCCCGATATCGACACTTTCATGATCAGTAGCTCGAATCATAACTGGCAAGTCGATCGCCTGCTTAGAATTCATAAACACTTGTATGGACCCATCTTGTAAACCTGGTGAACTTGCTGCTAGGCGTGCCAACGCATCAGCCTCACGATTTTCCTCCCTAGGCACATGTGAAATCTCAAATGATTTTAAAGATTTCACTATCTTGACCAACTCTCCTTTATACCGTTGCATAATGGGCTCATGTGTCTCAAAGGTCCCTGAAAACTGTTCAACGACCAATTTGGAATCCGTAAACCCANAATCTGGTTGATATCCGGAGTACGCATCCATGGTGCTCATCATGGTGCTCCCTGCGATAGCGTGAACTAACTTATCAATGTGTGGAAGGGGGTAAGGATCAGATTCACAAAATTTGTTCAGCCCCTTGTAATCCACGCACATTCGCCATTTTCCTCCTGCCTTTGGCACCACAACGGGATTGGCCACCCACTCTGAATATTCTATCTCTTTCACATATCCAGCAGCTACCAACTTTGAGGTTTCCAGTCCAATGATCTCTACAACCTGAGGCGAAAAACGACGCAATTTCTGTTTTACCGGTCGTGCACTGGGATGGGTATTGATTCGGTGTTCCATCACTGCTCTGTCTATGCCACACAAGTCCTTCGGGCTCCAGGCAAAAATCTTAGCATTATTCTGTAATAACTTGATCAGTTCAATTTCAAAAGACAGAATAAGATCCAAACCGATTCGAGTAGTCTTTTCGCAATCTCCTGGAACAAGTTCCACGACATTGTACTCCCCTGGTTCTATGGCCCTTCTCGGCTCCCGTAAATCTTCAACAGCATGGACAACAGATCGGCAAGCCGAAACATACCAAGAGCGTGCGGTTGTTTGATCAACGTTTATGGTAGCGATCCCGGCCGTGGTTGGAAATTTGAGCTTCAGATGGACTGTAGAAGGCACGGCTTCAAATGCATTAAGCCCCGGTCGTCCCAAGATTACATTGTATGTCATATCCATGTCCATGGCCACATATTCCAACATTTCAGTTCGTGATTTTTCCCCCGATCCGATCGTGGTTGGCAGAATGATTTTCCCGAGGGGGGTGACCGATCATTGGTCGAAGGACCATAATGTCATTTTTATGATATGTAGGTCAGTCACGCCAATGCCCATGGAGTCGATCACTCCCTTTGAGATTATATTACAAGAGCTCCCCTGGTCGACCAAAATTCGGTGTACCCTACGATTGGCAATGACAGCACTTACAACAATAGGATCATTCTGAGGTTCAAAAATACCTTCCTTGTCATCATCGTTGAACGTTATGTCGATCCTGGGCAGTTTTCGACCCTCCTTGACCGACATGACTTCTGACGAATTCAATATTTCCCTAGCATGGCGCTTCCTCTCCTTCCCGGTCATATCCCAGCGATCTCCACCGGAGATTACAAAAATCTCTGGGTACATCATTTCGCTATGCACTGAATTGACATCTCCTGCATTAACTTTGTCAGTTGGCAGGTTCGCTGGTGGTGGGGGGAGCACTTCTGGGGCAGGGTATCGTCTGTTGTCCCGTCGATCATCTCCGTATCGACTTTTTCGTCGATCCCTCCATTGTCTCCCACCGCGATCACCACATCTTTCATTTCTCCCTTGATGTTTCTGCCGCGATCGGTCATTATGCACGTCTTTCCTCTGGCGTGGTACATAGCGACGATCGTCCTCTCTGTCTCCACTATTCCGACCGGATTCTTTTTCAAGGGATTTACACTTCTTGTATTCCAGCACTCCTTCTTTTACCGATTCCTTGATGTGGTTTCCAAAAACATTACATTCGGTTGTTGTGTGATCAGCATATTTATGTAACTCGCAGTATACCCTTTGATTCACAGTATTCGTGCCCCGGGTTTGGCACGAATTCACTTGCCTCCATCTTTTATCCGAGGGATGTATTTTCTTCTCCGCAGATTTTGTAAAAACAGGCTCCTTCTTACCGTGAAGAGCCGCCATAGTTTCTTCCCCACGGACGGCGCCAAATGTTGATCTTCTGGGTTAGTTGCCCCAATGAAGTAGGTGGATTCTTGATGAGGCTGGTAGAAAGTCCACATGGCCCAAGAACCTGTTGCAATATGTCCAATTTTTCTTTAGGATCCATCTTTATCCCTCTAGCTACGTGATTGAACTTCTCAATGAAATGTCTCAAAGTGATTTTCCCTGGAACGTATCTTAACTCGTATAGTTCGGCTTTACTCCTTGGGGGACCCACATTAGGAGCAAACTGTTGTGTGAATAATATGGCAAAATCTTAAAAAGATCGTATGGATCTTGATGGAAGATTTTTGAACCAAAATTTAGCGTCTTTCTGTAAGGTTGCAGCAAACAATTTGCATCGGATAGCATCACTAGCACGAACTGTCCCAATCCTTAATTCAAAGTCGGATAAATGATCCAAAGGGTCTCCGGACCCGCTGAACGTAGGTATCCCATCCGGCGCTCTGAACGAACATTCTGGCACAGCTTTCATTATAGGTTCAGAAAAAGGATGTAGACGCATCTGAAGCAGAGTGGAAACCCCATTATCCGAGCAAGGGTCATGATAAGCATCCTCCAAATCTAGAAGAAAGTCCTTGCCGACGTCTCTCTTGATGGGTTGACTCATTGCTTCATGGAAAAAAGCCGGCCGACGATCGGTATCTAGCCCCGGTCGTCGCCTTTTGATTGCGTCCAGCTTTGCTACCAGTTCGTCAAAACGAGCTTGGTCTTGATTGACAACCGGTCGGGGCACTTCGATCTGGGGGTGCCGACCAACAATTTCCTCCTCGTTTGAGCTCATATTTCCGCGCTGGTCATCTTGCCGACCTGCTTCTGGTGGAACCAAGCTTTGAGTATTCTGGATCTGCGGCTGGACAACAGATTTTTGTCCAGACGCGAGGAGTGATTGTCGAAGATCTCCTACCATTTCCTCCACCATTTTCCGCAAGGATTGAGGATCAATGGTTATCACCTCTCTTCCAGCGATGCTGTTATGTGATTCTTGCTGGTGAGCTTCCATTCCCTCCACAGATTCCGGGTTCTCCATAAGAACTAGGACTAGCAGGCAAAGCTTCTCAGTAGGTTTACCAAATCGGTCCCCACGGACGGCGCCAAATGTTGAGAGTAAAAAATTTACTATGTGATGTTTTATATTAGGTGAGGATACCGCTGGTACACGGTTGCCGTAAAGGAAAGAGAACAAGAATTTATCCGTGGGAAACCCGAGAACCGGGAGGAAAACCCACGGGGCACCAAACCCAAGAAAGATTCACTATGGACTTTTTTGATCTGGAGCCTCCCTCTTGAACACTCTCAGGCCTTTTCTTTTATTGACAAACATTTTACATATTTTAATGGCACAGAATCTTATCGTAATCTATTACGATCTCACGGCAGCTACCTCGAGCCAATTTATAAGACTTTTGTGCACGCTGAAGCCGCACACCGCCGCCTGAAGTAATGGCGCAGTCTTTATTGACATTTCGCCTGAGGATGCCGATAGCACACTCTTCTTCCAGTAATTCATTCCTGACCATACAACGTACCGACCGACCATCAGTTCTCTCGCCCGATCGGCAAAAAGTCATATCGCCTGACCCCGATCGTATCATTGTAAGCCACGTATTAACAAAACCGATGAAAAAGAAACAGAAGATGACCTTGAAATCGATGAAACCTTTTCGAAAGTCAAAATTAAAGGAGAAGAAGATCCACTAGATGATGAAATATTGGTACCAACGAGAACTTTGAATAAGAATTTTGAAGATGAAGATCCACAACGAGAAAATATATTCCATGTGCGTTTTCTTGTGAATAGAAAATGATACAATATGATTGATGATGGTGGAAGTAATACAAATGCTGCTACCAACATTTTGATTGAAAAATTTGCATCGCCAACTCATGAACATTTGCACCCTTACCAGTTGCAATGGTTGAATAAAGGTACTGAAGTTATGTTAACCAAACAAATATTGATCTCATTTTCTATTGGAAGATATGAAGATGAAGTCTTGTGTGATGTAGTTCAAATGCATTCGGGTCATATTCTCTTGGACATACCATGTTAATACGATCGGAAGGTCAAACATGAAGAATTTCACAACATATATTCATTTGTCATGAACACTCGATGGATCATTCTTGGCCCTTTGTCACCTCAACAAGCCCATGAAGATCAATTGAGAATAAAATTTACACTTGATGAAAAAAAGAGAAATTTGTCGAGGGGAGAGAAAAAGAAAAGGAGAGAATGAGAGTTTTAGTATAGGGATGAGAGAAAAAGAAGTCAATCAAAATGATAGAAATAAAAAGAGAAAGTGTGTGTATGCAACAATAGTAATGTGAGGAGAACATTGAGTGCAAGACAATCATTCTTTATACCGATGTATAAAGATGTGTATGTTAATATTCATGATGTTAACTTCAATCTGTCTAGTTTTGTTGTTTCTTTGTTGCATGAAGATGGAGATGTGTTTTCGAAAGTCCTCTCGAGGCTACCACCAATAAGAGGAATTCATCATCAGATTGAATTTAGTCTAGTGCAAGAGAGCTTGACCGCTTGTGTTGTTCGAGTCTTCCAAGTACCCCAAGGAAGATGGGTCATGGCGAATGTGTATAGATTGTCGAGCTAAAACCAAAATTACTGTAAAATATCGCTATCTCAAACCTTGTTTATATGAAATGCTAGATGAATTACATGATTCGTGTTTGTTTTATAAAATCGAATTGAGAAGTGGATACCATAAGATTAGAATGAAAGTCGATGATAATTGGAAAAGCGCATTTAAAATTAAATTAAGTTTGTATGAATGGTTAATTATGGTATTTGGCCTAACTAGGGGTGTGCGTGGATCGGATAACCGATCCGTTCATCATTTTTTTGATCTGATCCGCAATAGTAGATCGGTTTACGGATCGATTTACGGACCGATTTGCGGATATTCGAATATTTATTTTTAAAGTATAAATGATTATAAGAAATTACAATTAATCACAAAAAAGTTACTTATTTGATAAATATAAAAATTATAAAACATTTAAAAAACGCATGTTCGGAATTTTTAAATATCTATAAAGTAAAACTTGAATTCAATACAAGAATTGAATTAAAATAAATGTATGTAAATAATTTATTCTTCTAAGTGCACGAATCTGCACAAAATAAACATAATTTATTTAGATATTCGTAATCACAGCCTATAAAAATAAAATCAATTGTAAAATTAATTTCATTTTAAATGATAATATAAAATATTCTAAGAATTATCTAAGTTACTAGAAATATATGAATTTCAAAAATCAATCTCCAATGTTGATTAATTGGTGTTCTTCCATATCGTTTTTTTCTGCAAAATAAGAATTAAAATATAAAAATATTAATATTACCAATATATATTACAAATATTACCATGTATAAGGTTTATACATGGTAATATTTTATCATATATGGTTTATACATGGTAATATTACAAATATTATCATATTTGTAATTAATATTACAAATATGATAACAATTTATAATAAAGAAAAATATATTACCATGTATAATGTTTAAACTTTACAAAATTACAAAAATATAATATATATAGTAAAAAAATCGGATCTGATATTAATTTTGAAAAACCGTATCCGATCCGAAACCGTATCCGATCCGATTAAGTATCGGTTCGGTTACCTTGGTTTTTCGGATCACCGGATTTTCATGCACACCCCTAGGCCTTACTAATGCACCTAGTATTTTCATGCGACTAATAAACCATATTTTGCATGAAATTTTTGGGAAGTTTATACTAGTTTACTTTAATAATATTATTATCTACTGCAATTCGTTAAAACAACATTTTGAGCATTTTCTTAACATTATATTTATTTTGTGCCATGAAGAATTGTATACTATAAACTTAATGAATTTTTATTTTGCTCAAATATAGTAACATATCTTAGCTTTGTTGTGAGCACTCAATGAGTGGAACTTGATCATGAATGGATTAGAGTAATTCGAGAGGTTTTTTTCAAAAATTCACTTCTTTTCAAATACACATTTCAAAACACTCATTTTAAAATTCATTTCGAAACTACATTTATTCATTTATTTAATTATAGCAAATTCATATATATAATAAATCAAACTTATGGGTCTCTTTGTAAATTAAAAACACAAATGGAACCCTTGAGCAAGTCAAGAAGATACGAGGTAATGGGAGTGTTCTATCAATGGATATAAAAACTACCATCTTGAATTATATGTTTCTAGAACCAAGGATCGCACTGCATCATGAAGCACGATAAATTTAGTTGGGTTTATTACAACTGAGATTTAAGGGATGTTTTTTTAATTTACAAAGAGACTTATAACTTTGATTAATTGTATATTTTGGGTCACATCAAGGGTCACATTATATTTTGGGCTGGCCCGTGTGATAGAAGACGAACCTAATAGACCCAGGATCCAATACTTGGTAGGTATTCGGCCCATTTAAGACAACAAGGACCGAAGGTCCATACAAGTAAGGAAGCATGAAGGCCCAAGTAATTAGCACGACCGAGGGTTATGCTAACAACGGCTTTAGGATGCTTCGGGGACTGATCCTCTGGATAAGTCCAAAATGGTTGTAGGTAGGCATTTTCCATGCGTTTTATTATGCGATAATGATGTTGTCATATGTAGTTACAAAGAGTTTTCCACGAATGTTTTCCCCTATATAAATACGAGATCAAATGGTTAGCTCAGGAGGACCCTTTTTCACGCATGCAGACATTACTTTCGTCACTTTGACTCTCGTTGTTCCCTTAGTCACTTTCTTAAACATGTAATCCATTCTAACTTCACTATTCTATTAATGAATTCAGATAAGAATATTATTACTCTTAGCTAGGTGGTTTTTCCCATTTCTCAGGGGTTTTGCAAGTTAAATCAATTATTCTTGGCTTTATTTGCATTTCATATTATCATTCTCCAATCTAAACAAATATCAAAAGAGACTCTGACAATCTTGTATCTGTTGATTATTGATACGTAAGTTTTTTAGACCACAATCAACATCTCTCACCACATCAATTTGGAATTGATGGGTAACCGAGGTTTCTACATCAATTTTTAAGCGTGAAATTTATTTTATGGCATTACGTGACTCCCACTTACAAATGTAATTCCCAACTACGACTACCAATAACATGTTTACACGTGTACTTCACATTTAGGGCTGGGTAAATGGGAAACATTTACGGAACTCCCAAACATTTTCGTAGTTCTTATTTACATTCGTGAGCTGCAATTCTTCTTCCTCTGCCCTGCTTCCTCCAGCACCGTCGTCCAACATGTCCCATTTTTCCATGGTCCTCTTCATCGGTTAAGCGACATTATTATATGAATTTTATGTTTCTGGTGTTAAAATTGTTTCAAATTTGTAGAGTTTTTTCTAATTTTGTGTGTTTGCCCAATCGAAAGTGTTTCCGCTTGATTCATGTTTTTGATCATTTGGGAGTTTAGATTTATCGGATTTCGGGTTGTTTCGGGTGTATGAAATGTTTAGTAATTTATGGTGTTTTCGAATTTACGATTATTTTATAGTTTCGGGAAATCAAGGTTGTTTTATGGTTCATGTGCATTTAGGGGTTAAGATTTATCGGATTTCGGGTTGCGGGTGTATGAAATGTTTAATAATTCTTGGTATTTTCGGATTTCGGTTTATTTCATATTTTCGTGAAATTAGTATTCTTTCATGGTGATGAGAACTCTAGGACCGGGTACCTTGTGATGGATAAGGCCCAGCAACGATGGAACCAATTCAAATGGCGAAAATAAATCCTTATAGCCCATTCCACACCTCCAATAAAGAGCGGCCCGATGTTCTACTGAGGACCGAAGATGACCTTAGCGAAATAAAGCGTTTTATGCCAGCTGGCACTTGGGTTCGGTCCGAGCAGTTACAACTCATGCTTACCACGCTTCGGGCCCTCCCACGTTTACCACGTTTCGGGCCCGATCACGTTTGCCACGCTTCGGTCCCAACCTCGTTTTACATCCCGCGATAACAACCTCTAACAAACCTGTCAGAGGCGGTTACAGAGCGTGATTTACACTCACTAAGAACTCTATAAATACAGGGCCAGACGACGGAGATAACAAGACCCTATGGACGCTGAAGAACAGGCTGTTACTCTACTGGATTCTTATCCCTTTCTTTACTTCGTCATTTTCATTAGCCTGTCTTGTATAAACTGTTGAGTTATTTTATTAGTGAGCAGGCTAAGAGTATAATCAGCTTTTAGTCGAGTGGTTTTCACCCCAATTCTTGGGGTTTCCACTATATATCGCCGTGCACTTATTTTATTTCTAGCTTTGATCGTCTTCTACACTTAAAATAAATCAGAACCGAGTTCGTTTGTTGAACGAACCGGACAACTGTTGGTACCCCCTAAAAAGGGACCATAACAATATAGAATAATATATTGAGATATATATCTTATTGGTTGCATATATAGAAGAAGATATTGAGA